>JARHVA010006563.1:485000-512500 GCA_037957365.1 Torreya grandis | reverse complement strand
AACACGAGCTACAGAACAAATAATTTCCATTGTTTCTTTTCAATAATCTAGTGAAGCAAAATTTTCTTGAAAAAGCATTCAAGATTGGTCAAGCAATATTCATCACTGAATTACAAAATATGAAAGAATTAGAAAACCTAAGTATATTTCTAGATGTAAAAACATATGTATGTTATTTCTCACGCTTTCATTCATTTGTAATACTCTGTTGTCCAAAAATATTTATTATGTTATTTACTCTTCATGTTTGCATTGTTTTACAACTAAAATATAAAACCTCCAAAGCTCAACATTACATATCATGTTCTAACTCTTTTTATATTGTGTTTTAATGAAACAAATATAATTTTACTATCTTTGAAAGATAAATCATGTTGTATTTATTTCACATTAAACTCTTTTGCTAAATCATGTTTGTATTTTTATAGGTGCAAGGAATATTATCCATTGTAAATGCATATTATATGCCTTTTCAATTAATTTTAAAAAAAATAAGCATCTTAATTGAAACACTTCAAATATTACATTCTATAACTCTGCATTACATGTCAAGTCAATAAGAAATTATTAGCGTATGATATTTCTTTTCTTACAATTTAGGTTACCTAGTTATGTTTTTATATTTGTGAAGTTTATCTCACACGTATTGGGACGTTGGTTCCTTGTCTTTTCTATAGGTATTTAGAGGAAATTAGTCCCACATACATCAAATGGTTTGGATTCTCATAACTTCCACCTATGTCTACATCACTTTGTAAGCTTTATTAATTCAAAACATTTAATGTTTTCTAGATTGTGGTGAGCTATTTAGCTAGGAGTTATGTACGTTATTAGTTATGATAACTTTGAGAGTTGTGAGAGCTATAGAATTAGTGAGATTTAAGCTTTGATCCTTTGTTATGTAATCCATTTATTTTAGTTCTTCTCATTTCTTCTTTTCTAGCTTCAACAAAATTTTGTGCTCAATTTTTTCTTCTTTGATCTTGGATGTTCATTCTTGGATAATATTACATAGTATCAGAGCTTCAAGTGTTGGTAACAAACATAAATTTTTATTTTGTTGTTAATATTTAAAATCATTAATTGATTATTCTGTTGTATCCTTCATCAGCTACTAAAAGATACTCTATGGATCATTGTGTTCATTTATAGTTTTTCTCCTCTTTGAATGTGTTGATATTGGGGCAATCAAGTTTAGTTTTTAAGGTTTGAATTCTAGTTTTTTAACCTTTGAATTTAACTAAATAATTTTTTTGATAGCTGATCCATCCACCACTTACTTGGTTTTTTCTCTCCAAGTCTCTAATCAAAGTTTCTTGTCACTTATTTAGAAATCTATTTTTTTTTAAAAACACCTATTCTTTTTCAAACTACTCTCAAACTATAAAAAAAATGCCCCAAACCATTTATGCACTGGTTTTCATATTTCCATATCATTTTAAATTTTCTTTTTTTTATTAAAAATTGAAAGCATTATCATGTTTTTATTGAGTGGTACTATTCACACAAAAAAAAACATTTATAGAAAACCATAATTTTTAGTAAATCACAGTCTTCCCCTAATTTTTTTTTATTTTTATATAATACATGTGGTTTTGTCAAATTAATGGATTTGTCTTTATTAAAGGGAGATAATTTAAAGGTGATTAATTTTTTATTAAAAATAATATATTATTTTTTATTTCTTTTATTAAAAATAATATCTTATACAATTTTTAGTTTTTTTTTTATATAAATAATCTTCATGAGATTTATTGAGAGATATAATGATGTTGTAAAATGTAGTTGCCTTGTCACATTTCCTCTCTCATTTGATGAATACCAAAAGGTGAGGTCCAATTTTATAGGAGGACAAACCCCTTAACAAGAAAATTATCTTTTTCTTTTCTTCTTGCTTGGATTATACACTTTATCTACTCCGAGGTCATCATCTGCATAATAGAGGTAGAGTTCATTAGGTGATGAGACACGTTATTGAGCAGAGTTAGCTTTTTATTTTCTCTCTTTTGGAGACAAGGTTTTTTATAGGTTTTTTTTTCTCCAATTTATGAGAGTTTCTATGTACTTGGGTGCCTTATCAGGGCTCATTGTTGAGACACAATTCTTCTACTCACCTAAGCTAAACTTAAATGGGGTGTTGGTGTAGGATATTTCTTTCCTACCATTTAACTTGCTTAGTTATGTTTGTAGACTTAGAAGTTTATCTCACATATATTAGGATGTTGGCTCCTTGACATTCTTCCATTTATTTAGGGCAAGTTAGTTACACATGCATGGTCTAGTTGAGATTCTCCTAACTTCCACCTATATGTACATCCCTTTATAAGAATTACTAATATAAAATATTTTGAGTCTTCTAGATTGTTGAGATTCTAAGATTCTTCAACACTTCATACACTCCTCCAGTTAAATCACTACCTCAAGAAGAGACTCCTAATCCTAACATCCTAATTTGTAGTAAGGTAGTGGAATCATGGGGAAAGAAAGAGGATAAAACTCTTTATAAGGAGTGTGAAGTTGAGAAAGAACTTGATCTTATGCAAGTCCCTCTCACCCTTCCTCAAGAGACCTCTTATGTTCCATGTTAGCCCTAATATAATCCTTATCCTCATGATTATTCCTATAAATTATAAGAGATAATTTTCCAATATAACCTAGCTAGGTAAATTGAGGAGTTAGAGTCAACAATGAAATTGTTAAGTTAAAGTGTCATGGAAGGTTTAGAGCCTAAACAAGATCCTACGCATAAACACACACCATCTAACCTTCCTCAAGAGAATATTAAATATAAATCAAAACTAAATGAATTTATTTTAAAATGGAAGGAATAAAACCAAGCTATTTTATCCCAAGATCTACCTCCCCTTCCTCAAGAGTTTCTAAAAGAATCCCCTAGAATGCATTCTCAATCTGATTTTGAGTTTTGTGTTCGATCTCCACCAACTAGTTCATCTTGTCCTTGCCCCATCACCCTTCTCCTTTATGTACCTATGGCATGGGAACATAAAGAGTAACATTTTGTTGATAATAATTTATAACTCTTTCTTTAATAAAATATAGCTCCTTGCCATCCTCATTGGGTTAAGTCACATTATTTCAAGATGCCTAGTATTATCATCACCAAGAAGGAGAAAGAAATTGAGGACCTTTCAGTCATTGAGGGGGAAATATAGGTTAGGATAGCTGATATAAAATTTAATATCCGTAAATAGGTCATAAATTATGAATAATAGGTGGTCTCTTATCTGGAAAATTCTGACTGGGTTGATATGGAAGAATGTTTTCCTTTAACCAAAGAGGAAGAAATAGTCTTTGGTTCTTCCATCACTATCTAATACATCCTATATGGGAAAGAAAAATTATATAATAATACTTTGTATGAATTATTTTTAGTCATTGGATCAGGTTATACTCTTCTTTATCAAGGCTATGATATAATCAAAAATGGAAAAGGCACCCTTGGCACTTAAGTGAGTATGCAAAGAAAAAGCAACTTTTTAGTTTTGTCCTTTCAAGAATCATATGCATCTAATGATGATATGATTGAAATAATAAATATGGTTTATCATCCTCTTAATAATTTTTAATAAATACATCAACTCTTTAAGGATGGAATAAGCTCCTATTGGTCTCAATCTTTTAAGGAATAAAAAAGTACTCCTCTTGAAGCCATGCCTACCAAGAAGATATAAGTTGATCATGATATGAAGATTGGGCATTAGTATGAGGTATGTGTACAAGTTCAATAGGAATATATATACATTGGATACCTATTTAAGGATGATATACTTGAGAGTAGATTAAGTGAAGTGCCATGGAATACATTTTATCTACAAAGCATCCAATCCAAGGAGAAACATGATTAGCACTATGATTCATCTCATGAATAAGGAGATTAGGAAACTTAATTTTTGATCCTAGAAAGGACGTATTCTTAGTTTTTATTTTTTCATAATATTTTATTTTAATTCCCCTAAGTGCCTTAAGCACATGTGTTTGTGCGTCTTGTTAGCTTGTTTTCTTTATTTTGTGTGTCTTTTTTTTTGTGTGGTTGAGGTAGCCAAGTGGTCTTATCCTGATAAAATATTGTTTTAAATGGTAAAATCCCTCTTTTTGTGTCTTATAATTTATATGACTCCTTAATCCCAATTGACTAATAAGGCTATTGGTCTAGTTAGTAAAGCAAGCATACTAATCCTATGAGTCACCAATTTGTTGGCCAAATTTGACCCTGTAGGTCAAATTTGGCCCCCTATAGGTAAAAATTTGAGTTTTATATATTTAAAAGGGGTTTAATATTTTTTAATAGGATGTATTATAAGTTTTTTGATGTCTTTTAATGTTATATTAGCCTTGATCGTGGTCTAATTCATCTATATGTCACTTTGAGTCATTTAGAAGGCTTCTAGGGGTCATAAATTCAAGTCACATTGTTTTTAAGGTGATAAAGTGTCCTATTTCCTCTAAAATGTCTAATAATTTAGATTATCTATCATGAATGTTAGTCTCATCTGAAACTTGTAGGTTATCTAACTGAAGATCAAGTAATCAACTAAAAAATGGGATTTTATCACTTGTATGGCGCATGAGGGAAGTTGAAACATAGGATAAGTCAAAATAATTTATATTAATCTTCCTCAAGTTAATTTCCATTCTTTACATGCTATGGAAGTGCCATTTGTGAGCTAAAACCATTCTGCTTCTTTCCCTTTCTAGACACATAGAAGTGGTTAATAGATTTGTTTTTGGTATAGATAGTCAAAGAGGTTTCAAGTAAAAAAAATTTGGGAGGTGTTATTACACTAAAATATATCATTTTTCATAATAATATTTTTAATATTTTTCAACCATTCCTTATAAACCATCATTTACAAACTGACTATGTTTTTTTACTCACTATTTCTTGCACCATATAGGTTTTACTCCATTTTGGATAGGTCCATATAATACAATTGGTGATGTTATCTAAAAATTATATTTTATCTCTTCACATATTATCTTAATTATTTTTTTCATTTTTCATGTTGTTTTGGTGAGAAAATCATCTTATGTTGGTAGTTTAGTCTCACTTCAGATGACAGACAGCTTTCCACCATTTGCAAGATCTTCATGCTTTGATCATGGTTACAAAGGGTTGTGATATCTTCATTTATATTTTATAAATGTCTTATTAACCCCACACCATTAAATATCTTTATTAAATACATTTCTCCATGATGGTGTAGTCATAAACACCATATAGTCAACTCTTCACACATTTTTACTTGTAGTCATAGAAAAGCATGTGTGTGGAGCCTATCTAACATATTAATATAGGTTTTATGAAGCTAAAAAAGCTATGAAACATCTTCTAGTATAATTAATTAGTGAAATTATCCTCTAAATGGAAAAATATAACTAATACAGTCATATGCAACATTCTCACACGGTCACCATGAACATGCACCTATAGATGCCATGAAAGAAGAGTTCATCTTGAAATGAAGGTATTGACACTTACTTTAGGTGTTTTACAATGTGAAGTATGTATTTTTAGGTATTTATACAATTTTATAACCCATTGAAGGCCAAATAATATGCCCATTACACCAATCCTACTAATTATTTGCAAGTAGATTAACATGCACCTTCAGGTCGTACCTCATGAGGATCAATCATGTTGTAAGGATGTATCTGAGCTAAACAAGACCATTGATGATTAAAGGAGTATATTTTAATATTTTAATGGGTATAAATTACATTGAAACCTAAAAACCATAAACATTTCTCATGAGACCATATACTACCTGTATATTAGAATACACACCTACAAGTGGCATCATAGAGTTGTGAAAGTCTTTGTATGGGGAAGTAGGGTATGGTAAAGATTTCCCTTGAATCCTAGTATGTGGGTGATCATAAAAAGAATTATGTGGAGTATAAAATGTAAAAATTTAGGTGTAAACCATTTTAGATGAAGCAATAACTAAACTGGGGGACTTTTTCCCTAAAATGGAAAAATGGAGAACATGAGCCTTTTACCAAGGTTGTATAACAAGGTTACAAAAACTCCTGATGAATCTTGATGACCCAACCTTGCATCCTTAATATAAGACAATATCTATACAAATATTGAAGGTCAAATTATTAGTGGATTTTGTTATTTCAGAAGTCCAAAGTTGTATTTTTATACATTAATCTCAGTTAGTATCATCTATAGGTTTTTATCCAAAAGAGTCATTTTTCATTCAAAGTTGCACAATAGAATATGCACCATGTTTGAATGTTTCCAATAGTTTAAATGAGTAATTGTGATATAAAATCCACTCAAGGAGAATTATATACTATGTTTTTCCTCCCATACACACCTACAGGTGTCCCTACCTTTATAAACATTCACCTACAACAGAGTTTAGCTCTTGCACCATTCATGAAGTGGACCTAAGCATTAGAGATATCAAATTGGGATAATGGTGTAAATTGACATCCATGATCTAAAATATCATGAATAGGAGATGATAAGTATTTTTTTGGTTTCTTAAACACACCTATAGGTTTCCTTTTCATCACAAATGTAACCTATAGGTTGGTTATAGGGTTATCATGAGGACTAAGCTTGATAACCTTGGTGATAATCCTTACTCTAGTAATGAAAGGAATAAATATACTTAAATTATGGTGTAGATAAATTCATACAGTAAATAAATCATGTAAACAAGTTATAAATCATAAAACTCTACCTATAGGTGCCTCCTCCAATACAAAACATAGTCAACTATAACTGTTGTAAGATAGTGAACAAAAGTTAGTATTCTTGAAGATTGGCATTATAGGCATATGGTGTGAATATACAAAAAAAAATATTATATGGATAAAAATGACTAAATTAGATCTTGTAACACTATATCCAAAGTTAATTTATTCAATCCACCTATAGGAGTGGTGTCTTGAGGCGAACACAGTTAGGGTTTGTACATACAGTCTTGAGAATTCATGGATGGGAAGGGGTATGTAGAGAGTTAAAGTTATGAATATACCTAAGACATATTTATCATGAACATGAGTGTATTTATAATATATTTATAATATAAATCATTCAAATAAATAGATCTAATTAGGTAATGTATAGTCCACAAAATAAAACCCTGCATACAGTCCTTTGCCTAAGAAGTCTGTCTTGAAATTTGAAGCTTTTGAAGGGTAAAGTGATCTTACCAAGGGATAATGTTTTCTTAATATGTTATATATGAATTTATTATTCCAATAGAATATTAATTTATTGTGAAGGAATAGGTGAAGTACCCTCTATTTTGTCTTAAATAGAGGGTACTTCTCTAGAGTCAAAACTAGTAGGCTTTGGAAAATGAGGACAAAAAGGTGAACCAGAAGCTAAAAGAGACTTCAAGGAATGTGTTTAAATTTTTAACACATATAAAACATCATGGAAAACCATCATAGAATGAGAGAACCAAATAGGATTGTCTAGACCCTCAAACTTGCAGGTAGGCCAAGTAGTCAATGTTTAGGCCTAGTGTCTAAATGGGGAGTCATTTACAATTTTAGCCTTAGATATGAATTTAAACCTATTGGGGAATTTTTTTTATGTCATTTTATACATGTTAAATATTTCACCTTGTAGAGGAATCACAAATAGTCTAATTTTGATCTCAAAACCAACTCAAGCCTATGCAAAGTGGAAGGAAAATGTCAATAGGAGAAGTTCAAAAGATCATATCTCTCTTGGTGATTTTCATGGAGACCCAAGGGGATAGGATTAGTTATATAAGGTCCTTAAAAACCATTATTTTTCATTGGTTTTTTTTTCCAATGCTCCATATTTATAAATAAAGCTTAAGATGGTAAAATAAGCTTAAACCCTTCCTAGACCCTTGTAAAGACCAGATTAAGGAAATGAAGATGGAAAGATACTCTAATGCAATAGTTTTACTATAATGATAATTGTATCTTTTAAAATAATCTCTCAATCTAATCTCCATCATAATGAGTTGTATAGAATTGTATGGATGGATTACAAAACATGGTTTTCTTGATTATTTTATGCATTGTGAAGATTATAAGAACATTCAAGAGATGAATTCAAGTTTTGGAGGAATCTATGTAATTTTAATAACTCACTATGGTAATTTCATCACTTGTAAAACTCATAAGTGTTCCTACCAGTTGCTTCATCTTAGCCAGTCAAAGCTAGCATATTGAACAAGATGGTGAGAGTGTGAAAGCTTCAAGTGGATGGATTTTTAAGTTGTTCCTAACTCCTCAAAGGCCATGGATGGCATTTAAAATTTTCATTCATTCCATTGTACATATTTTCATCAGAAACTAAACCCAAATTTGATTCCAAGTGTGCAAGGTGTGGAAAAGAGGAGTTTATTAGACTACAGATGGTGATAGCTCTTCTTGTCAAGATTTTAGATGATAAGAATTGTAACCAATGCATGGAGAGGAATGTATTCAAACCTTATCCATAATTTAAATCATCAAACCTATATATAATTATTTTTTGGATGTTAAAATAGGGATAAATCATGAAGGTAATTTTTTGAGCCAGAATGAGAACTCCTACAACACATTTGAAGAGTTTCATGACTTGGGGTGACACTTCTACTTCCTAAACTTGTATGGTTCATTTAAAATCCTCTTTTCATGTACATTTAACTCATTTTATCAGCTTTAAAAGTGTCCTTGTGATATTTTGGCTTCTCTCTTCTCCTCTCTCTCTCTCAAGTTTCATAAGAAACTAGCCATTTTGGCCATTGTAAACTATGCTCCACCTGAGTATGATGAAGCTCTATTCATTTGCATACCATTTGATCAATAATCTTACTAATTTTTACCTCTTTCATAACTTTTCATAGTTTTTATAATTTAATGATGGATGTTTCTTAGTGAATACTATGGATTCCTTAGCATGTTATCTCATTCTCTCACTTATTTACAGCTTCTTCTTGTAGGTCATATAAAGTGTTATAGGAAGTGTTAAGGTTAAGTTATTTAACCTATTAAATAATGTAATTTAAGTCCTCTTTTCTATCCTTCCTAGCCTAAACATTCATCCATAACCTCATAATTAAACATTGATGTGAGAAGATTCAAATTGGAAAGGTGTATGTTTGGTTAGTCCTTTGTTCTCTTGTGTAACATGCAACTGGTTAGATGTCATCAGCTTATTTGGTGTATCACATCCCTTTTAATAGTTTGTTTTCATTTTTATCTCTCCCTTTTTTCTCACAAATTTTATGTGTAGTAGTGATCTAAATAGGTACATCAAGGGAGCTATCCCTATCTAGAGATTCACCTCATTCATAGGCTACCCACAAGCCTAAATCTATTTCAATTTTGCCACTTGGATAAGGAGAGCTAAGGCATATCCTAAAAGGGTGAAAATATAGGTGACAACAAAAAGGATAATTATAATGTATGAGGGAATTCCATATGCTCATCTAGATATAATAGAAGTTAAAATTGGCATTCCATCGGTTCAAAATCAAGATGATGATTATGAGTATAACAATCCAAGTTATTATTATTTCCAAGATACCGAAAATAAAAAATGTTCAAATTCACAATGTAACTCAATTCAACTACAACATACTAGTCACACTTCTTGAGAGGTCACTATTCCTATTTTTAACATAGGATCCATTGAGGGTGGGTCTCTCACATGACTCATTGGTTAGTAATATCTCTGCCTACTTGTACATAAATTCCTTTATTCTTGATCCTTGTATATATTTTCATTTTCACATTTATTTTACATAGATTATATATAAAAAATACAAAAATAATAAAATATGCCAAAAACTCAAAAAACATTGAAATATTTGCTTAGAAAATACAGATTTTAGATTGTATGCATAATCATGTTTACATTTCTTATAATTGTTAGGTACTAAATATGCCATCTATGTTAGTGTTCTATGCTTTAACACACATACAAGCTTCACTTATTCTTTTCAAGTGTTTACATATGCTTACAGGATCTAGCTCCACCACACATATCCATGTTTGTTACTATCTACCCATAGGGGGGACATATATAGGTTTTTTATTTGACAAATTTTCCCAATTGGGGGCATCTTATACATAGTTATAATTTCTAGGTTAAATCATTTTGTGCTATATATCATAGATTTAGTATTGTTTATATCTTGATATTGATCATCCTACACTACCAAACTTTTTACTTACAACTACTACTCTAGACTGAGTTTATGTACATATTTACTCTTATACATATTTTTAGCACATGTTCATACATACTTTCATTTCTAAATTTATTATTTTAGAATTGATTGTATCTCTACTATTTTAAATCTATATGAGGTAATTTGAATATTTCATTATTCTATATCTATATGCCACTTCCTTTCATTCTATATATGCTTTATACATATACCCATTTCCTTCTATGTGTTTTATTGATTGTGTATGCAAACATTTGAACATTTCCTTCCATGTGTCTCTAAGACAACATATTTATCTATGCATATGTGGACATTTTAACATGTGCTTGTATGTCTTTTTTTCATATTTAGTGGCATGTGCCCATGTCCCTTGTATTTTGGTCCCTTGGCCTAATTTACATGCCTCATGTTTGTGTTAAGTATGCCTCCATGTAATCATAATAATCATGACACTTGTCTCTTGATTATTACACACTCTAGTTTTAGATTCCATAAGGGATGTTGTGCATCTCCCTTTCCCGCTAGGTCCCATGATGGACGTCATGCCCCATTCACCTAGGTAGTTACTCAATTTATTACTCAAATTTCTTGTTCATACACATGATCACATTGTAATATCTATCTTGACATCCTTTTGAATGATAAATCTAGCATAAAACATACATTACAAACTTATGCTCATACTATCTTACATTCTGATGTCATTTATACACATTATATTGACTTATTACGTAGATATCACATATGCTCAAGGTAACACATATCATTCAAATATTTTATTTTTTGGATGGTTATTGTACAGGTTCAACAACTCCCCTAAAAATAGGAAGAATTCACATAGGTTTGTCATAAAGACTAAGACATATGAATACACATAGTGTATAGTTTCTAGCATGCATACACAAAATATAGAGCTTAATTTTAGGAAAACAAAGTGGAAAATAAATAGACATAGATTAGAGTCATTTTACTAGAAAAATAAACCATTTGGACACTAGCACCAAAAGTGGACACTAGTGTCATAACACTACTATCCAAGGTATGTCTCTATCATTCAATAGTTCCAAAGGCAAAAACATATGTATTTTCTATAAAGTTACATTAGTTATAGTTGAGGTTTACATAGATTTAGTTATAGATTATTAGTTTTCAAAATAATTTTATATTGAAAATATGTTATGAAATTAAAAAAATTAAGAGATATGACATAAGCAAAGACATGTCCTACAACATGAAAATATATATAAATGTCTTGGATTTTCATGTTTTTCAAATTTTCTAAACTTTTTGGCATTTTTAGAATATATGAATGTTTTTGTATTTTTACATTCTTTAAAATAAATAATGATGCATAAATTAAATTTGATAAAGATATTAAAATAAATATAATAATCATATATTTCAAAAAGAGTATGAGAAGGGGAGATGATTCAATTAACCCTAAACAAGGGGTTGAAGTAAAGCATGGTAAGAAGGGAGGCATGCGATATACCCCAATGTAAATGAAGTGTTTTAAAGATGGAATTTTTTTCCATGTAAACTCATGTAAAGTTATTTATATATGAACATCAAAGTATATATTATATCTTAGAGCATGTATATATTTGTAAAAATTGTCAAATTAGTTTCCATGAAGGATGTGCATTGAAAGATTCAACTAAGTTGCCATAAAGGATGTGCACTAAAATATAATTAAGATACTTGTCTTGGATTATTTGAATTGGATTAAAAATTACAATAGAACAATTTCCCCAAAATGAAATGATAAAAGCAATAACTGGAATAAGTAAACCAAAAATCAGCAAAAGATGAGAAACAACAAAACTATGTACAACTAAGAGCAACTATAGACCAATAATATCTTCAAAAGGATTGTTTTATTAATATGGAAGAGGATGAGCATAGGTAGACTCATATAAATGATGTTAAAAAAATATTTATTATTGAGAATAATAATTTATAACCTTATATACCTATGAATTACTATCATACCAATCTTGTGTTGGGATAAATAACCGGAAGCACACAATTGATTACTAAGCAACTTAATATGCGGAAATTAACCAGAATACACAAGTAACTAGAATTCAGAAATAACACATGATATGAGAGACAATACACAACTTGTATTAAAACTCTTATAGAAAAGAATACAATAAAGAAGATGCCACTTCTTCTCCACCACCTCTTCAAAGGCTTCCCACACCTCAAGTGAACAGTACTTCTCTCCTCAAAGCTCTCTCTCTTAGGTCCCAACACCCAACTCAAACATAGAGTTGGTGTTCACCTTATACCCATGCTCCACGCACTCCACAAGTACACACACGTACTCCAAGTAGATCTCCCCTAAACCTACAACAACCTACACCTCAATAGACTTTACTTATGGAAGGAACTCCCTTGCCTTCCTCTCTTGCTCTGTCTGAGTACACACCTATACTCCAAGTAGATCCTGCCTAATTCTGCTCCCTGTTGTGTTGTTGTCCTATCTGATCTTGCACACCTACAAATCAACCTGGTTTTGCACACCTGTGGACCTTGACCTTGCACACACATACACCTGCATATCAATGATCTTACTTACCATGTAGATCTCCTATAGAAGCCATGCACACCAGCTAACTAAGATCATACACCCCTGAAGAATCCTGTTGACTCTCCAAAACCATCACCCATCTTGGTATTGTGGCACTAGGAGGAACACACCATTGCTCACCTCACACATAGAAGGAGCTTATAATATTGCTCTCTTACTCTCTAGCACAAGTTTACAATACAACCATGAGTCTATTATATATATCTCATCCAAACAATAATTAGACATCTAATTACAATAATTAGATCCACAGCTCTCAGTCTCAAAATAGCTTTCATCATGTAAACACTTGGTTCATCAACTGACTGCCCGTAATATACTTGCAGTCAAACCACACAGGTGACCGACATCAGTCCCTGTCCACCTGGGGGTGCCGACGCCAGCCGATCTCTGACCGACGTCGGTTGCTTCCTATCTACTACCCGCCATTGTCGATTGGCCTTATCGACGCCGGTGTCTGTGACACTTCACAACTCTTCTGTAACCTCCTCCATGTCTGCATCAGTGAAGCTTTTAGCTCCACAACCTAACAATCTCCCACTTGGAGATAAACAGCTACACTGTACCTATACCTATACCCCGTCTAATCTGTTTCTTGGTTTGTATCCCTTTTCAAGCTCAATCTTGAAGACAACCCACCACACAACCTATGATGTACCTCCTGTCATTTGAGTACCCTGCCGCATCCGCATCTATAAATCCATGTAGTGAAGTTTTGACCCTGAATAGCATGAATCCCTGCTGCTGGTCCCTCTCAAATACTTGAGAACCCACTTCTCAGAATTGGCTCTTAACTCTCTGACAACACCCAATGCTTGGGCAAACTCAGGCCTATACCAGACCTCATGTGATTTCAGACACTTAACTGTCCAGCCCTTAGTGTGCTCTGATTCTGCATCCTATGTAATGAACCTCGCCAACACTTGATTCACATCAGCTCCCATTGGAAACAAAATCAACCTGTGATCTCCATGTCTCCCATGCCAAATAATTTTGCTACTCCAAATTCTTCATAGCAAACCACTAAACTAATCTTACCCTTAGCTCAGCAAAACCCTGTATGTACAAACCTGCTAGCAAACATAACATCCACATACAGCAACAAAATGATGTCATGACTCATCATCCACCTGGTAAGGCAAACCATAGTAGTTACCTGACATTGACTGAAGCCATGCTTCATCCTCCACCTGTCAAAACTTGTACCACTGTCCTGTAGCTCCCTCAAGACCGTATGACCTGGTCTTCCATCTCACGTATCTGTTCTCTCTATTCTTCAACTAAGGAATCCATTCATCTCTATGCTTTCATACCTACTGGCAACCCTACCAAATCTCCACTTGGTTCTACAATCTCTCCATGCCATGCTCCCACTATTTCCTGGATCCTTCCTGCTCTACAATCAGCAACAAGTATAAAGAAGAGGAACAACAAATTGGAGGCTTACTTACCATCTTTAGTCCTCCATATGGGTGTTTGAGACTCCTTGATAGCTTGCTGTCCACCCAAAATCTGTTACAGTGACCGACCTCGGTCACCACACAGTCTGCATCCAACCGATGTCGGTTCCTGTGCCTGTCCTGACTACCAACTCTGCCGACGTCGGTGTCCACCTACTGCCAATGTCAGTCCTCATGATTGATGTCGGTCTTACCTATTGCCAATGCTAGTTTTTCTGTCGATGCCGGTACCTGTGTTTCTTGTGAGTGATGACTTTTTACCCACAAGCTCCTCTGAATCAATCCCCATGTCCAAACTGCCCTGCTCAGAAGTATCCAGCCCCATCCACTGGTCTCTGTCTGCCATCTCCTCCAAGAACACCAAGGATTTCCAGTTCTTAAGCCTGTCAAATATATTTGTCTTTTGCTTAAGAACATGCATCTCTTTCCTACTCATGTGACCAAGCCTACGAAGCCACGTCTCTGCAACAAAAGAAGAATCAGTAATATAAACAAGTAGATAAAGAGTACCTATTTTCTTACCACCAGCTAATTCAAGTGCATCCGTTGTGAGAGCTCTCGTACATCTCTCATCACCCAACCTTTCTAAATAAATTAGCCATATCTCCAAACCTGGGACCTGCATGACCTCCTTCAACACCCATGTGTTGGCCGCCTGTGATTTTAGCTTCACTTCCCCTTTGCCAATTCTTTGGCAAGGCTCACCAGCTCCTCTCCCTGGGGCTACATGGAAAGAGGCAACTGAATCTGTTATCCAAGATTCAACTTTATCCAAGAAACCTCCCAAAGCATCCTGTGCAATAACCCCTGCAACATCTGCATCTTCAGTTCCTTCATGTTGATCTGTTACCAACCAACAATATTCTTTTACCTGCTCTTTCTTTCCATATGACCGTTGGTGACCATCTATGCTTTTCAACTCCTCCATTCTTAGCTTACTTTGATCTGCCATTGCTCTACTCCCACTCGATCAGAAACCCCTGAGAGTGACCTGTAACCAAACACAAAACCTGCTCCCTGCAACCTTAGCTCTGATACCACATGTTGGGATAAATAATCAGAAGCACACAATTGATTACTAAGCAACTTAATATGTGGAAATTAACCAGAATACACAAGTAACTAGAATTCAGAAATAACACATGATATGAGAGACAATAAACAACTTGTATTAAAACTCTTACAGAAAAGAATACAATAAAGAAGATGCCACTTCTTCTCCACCACCTCTTCAGAGGCTTCCCACACCTCAAGTGAACAATACTTCTCTCCTCAAAGATATCTCTCTTAGGTCCCAACACCCAACTCAAACATAGAGTTGGTGTTCACCTTATACCCGTGTTCCACGCACACCACAAGTGCTCCACGCACTCCACAAGTACACACACGTAATCCAAGTAGATCTCCCCTAAACCTGCAACAACCTGCACCTCAATAGACCTTACTTATGGAAGGAACCCCTTGCCTTCCTCTCTTGCTCTGTCTGAGTACACACTTGTAATCCAAGTAGATCCTGCCTGATTCTGCTCCTTGTTGTGTTGCTGTCCTATTTGATCTTGCACACCTGCAAATCAACCTGGTTCTGCACACCTATGAACCTTGACCTTGCGCATACATACACCTGCATATCAATGATCTTACTTACCATGTAGATCTCCTATAGAAGCCATGCACACCAGCTGACTAAGATCATACACCCCTGAAGAATCTTGCTGACTCTCTAAAACTAGCACCCATCTTGGTACTGTGGCACTAGGAGGAACACACCATTGCTCACCTCACACATAGAAGGAGCTTATAATATTGCTCTCTTACTCTCTAGCACAAGTTTAAAATACAACCATGAGTCTATTATATAGATCTCATCCAAACAATAATTAGACATCTAATTACAATAATTAGATCTGCAGCTCTCAGTCTAAAAATAGCTCTCATCATGCAAACACTTGGTTCATCAACTGACTGCCCATAATATACTCACAGTCAAACCACATAGGCGATTGATGTTAGTCCTTGTCTACCTGGGGGTGCCGACGCCAGCCAATCTCTAACTGACGTCAATTGCTTCTTGTCTACTACCTGCCGTCGTCGGTTGACCTAACCGATGCCGGTGTCTGTGACACTCCGCAACTCTTCTGCAACCTCCTCCATGTCTGCATCAGTGAAGCTTTTAGCTCCACAACCTAACATCTTGTGCAAAATTAGGATCATAATTAACAATACAACTATCATCGTAAGATAAATTGATCTACTTAGGTTATGCTTGAGATTATGAGATTCCATTTCTATTATATTTTGTATGTGAGTCATTGTGGAGATATTTCATATTATATTTAATTAGATAAGGGTCATGTGTGATTGGTCAAAATTTAGGAATATAAGTAATTAATTATTTAAGTAATTAACTTAGAGATACAATCATTGATGTTTTAATTTTTACCTTATCTCTTTCCCTTAAATATGTGATTAAATATTGCATAAATGGGAATCTTTTCTTTCAATTTTAATTGTCTTTTTTTCAATTTGATTTTTTTAAATTATTGTTTTTATAATCTTTATTTTTGAATGTTTTCTTATTTTCAATTATCTTTTGGTACCCATATTTTTTCTTTATGTTATTTTTGCACTTGAATTTTAGTAGATACAATATGAATCGGTTGTGCAACAGTTTTATCTTTTATAGAATCACCACTATTGATGGGACTTTGTAATTCATTATTTAAATCCAAACAATTATTCATATGATTCCCTTGCATTATATGATATGCACAATAGTATTTTCAATATTTTTAGAGGAGGCATAAAAGGTAATTTAAAAAAATTATTATGATTCATTTTAATTAGATGTCAACATGGAATCTTATTTTCCTTTTGAATAATTTTTAAAGCATTAAGTGTATATGTATGTTTCTTATGAGATATAATATAGATAGATGTATATGTTGCAATATGATTAACACTAGTATACTCTAGTTTATTAGTAATTTTATTATTATTTTATAGATATTTAATTTTTGAGTTTAAATATATATTTTGATTTTGTAACTCTTTTATTCACTTTTCCTAGTGGTGGCTTGATATTTAAGGGACTCACAATGACAAGCCCTAGGTATATTTTATTGATGATAAGCACCACTAATAGGAGTTTTGTGACAAGGAGTGATAGGATTTTCATTTATATTAAGATCATTGATTACATATGAGTCACTTGCTTCTTTTTTATTAATAACATTATAATAATTAACACTAGAAGGAGATGCTTTAACATCATGTGATGATTGTATGACAATATTAAATAATATTTGGTGCAAGATAAACATCATGTGAAGACAAGCATGACTATAGATTAGGATAAAAATCCCAAAATGGTAAAAGGATTAACATTAACTTAAATTATAACTTATGATGCACTGAGGGAAGAGGAAGAAGGTTCATCCTCAAGGGTTGAAACTAGAGAAGATATATGACATGTATTTTTAATATCCACCATTTTTAAAGGAGAATATATGGTAAAATTATTATTATTACTTATTTAGAAGATTAAATGTTGTTTTAAAATAACTTTAAAAATACATAATTTTTTTGACATAAATAGATTTTTCTTGGACTTATCTTTTTGTTCTAGATTAATATGTAAGGATGAAATAAAAATTTAGGAATGTTCTACAAGTATAGATATCTATGGGAGATGAAAAATAATAATCTGAAAGGTTATAAGAGGAGGTTCTAAATAAGAATAAAGAGGAGAATCAGATTTAATATAACCATACTCTCAATATTCATGAAAATCAAATTTAAAATTATATGGCACATCATCAAATTCATAATAATTGACATATGTTTCTTCCACAATTTTTTATGCATTTAATTTTGTCCACTAATCTCTATCATAAATAAGAGGTACATCATGCATTAAAAAAATTCATCGATAAGATGAATACTACTAACATATATATACTATGACTATCCATGATATATGAAATGTTTTTGAATACATGAAAAAATTATTTAAAAAATTGAAATATAGCATATACAAAGTACTTAATGATAAATCACATATAATAGAATCAAAAATCAAGGATAAACAGGTGATTTAGACAAGGGTCTTGAATTATTTTTAGGCTCTAAAATATACTATCTCATCTAATGGAAATTGTTAGACAAATTTTTCAGAGAACTAACTATATAGGTAGAAAGATACCCGTATCACACTAAACATGCATTTTAGGATAAGTTGAGAGTAACTTACCAAGGTTAACTACTTACCAGTGAACTATATAATCATATGGATGGTATATATTCCTAATGGTTTAAATAAGGGGATCCTAGGAATTTTTGATATGTTGTGAGGTAGGTAGAAACTAAATTCTATATTTTTCTCTAGTCTATGGCTATGCGTTGTATAGTAAAACCCATCACACCATGATGTATTTAAACCAAACACAACCTAGACCTTCATGTCAATAAATAAGTTGTTTAAAAATTAAAAATAAAATGTTCTAAAACAATAAAAATGAAATGAAAACTAAACTAAAAAATAAAAAGTGAAGGAATTTTTTGTATAAGAGAACAAAATGCACTCTGTAGTCCAAATAAAGATCCCATAAGTTGGTATTTATTCAAGGTGATAAGACAAACATTTTTAGTGTTAGATTACTCCAATATTGAACATATAATTACTTATATTACATATATTAACCAATGTTAATTAATTATTTCTTTCAGTGTCTACAATTCAAAAAATTAAAGAAAAACCCTAGGAAAAAGATCAACAAATAATATACACAAGGTTCTATTCCAAAAGCAGGTTCAGCAAAATGTTTACCTTTAGAATTAATAAGTTTGATATAATTACCTATATATTAATTTAAATTTTAAATATAATCTAAGAGAGATAAATAAATAAACCTAATATAAAAATACATTGATGTACATAATTTATAGAAGTTGTAAATTACTAAAAATAACAACTAGGGTAAGTGTTAGAGAGATTTCCTTGACAACTAATTTATTTATTAATTATTATGATTAAGTGATGTGGCTATGATACCACATGATGTGGCCTCCAACCATAAAATGGATTAAAAATTTCATATCACTCATAAAATCTCTCTCACAACATAAGAACATCTCAATAATCATTACAATAATTTCTCATTACATCTCTCATCACATTAAAAGATTTATCAAAAAATCTTATCTCTCATTACAAGATTAAATAAGCTATTATAAAACATATTAAACCCCTAGCATCCAAATTCAAAGAGTCTCCCAAATCTTTCACACAATCTTTATTCCCAAAATAGTCTAACAAACTAAGCTAAGAATATAGACCACAAATTTGACCTCCTCCACTTGGAATGACTATCCATAAATGGTTAAATTTCCTCCACCATGTGATCCACTTTAGTTTGGACCCATCCAACAAGTGAAATCTTTAAAAGGTGTTCCCCACTCCACTTGTGCTTCCAAAAATTAGTGGAAACTCCTTTTGACCAAGGATAAACCCATTAAATTTTCCCTCCACAAAGAATTTATCCCACTCTCATAATGTATGTCAATATAAAATTTAAGACATGTGAAACATCCTCCATATGACATTCTAAGCCACATCACCTACATCACCTACCACATCACCATGAATATTACCCATGAATAGTACTCCTAAATAGTGTTTTGGATGCCACATCATTTTCCTCCTATTGAATACAACTCATCTCCCATGATTTTTTCTAGTTATATCTCTACCATTTATTCTAAAATAATAAAAGCACACCAATCTATTTTTGGGTGATGCAATATTTCCTAATCCATTGGATGCTCTTGCATTAGACATCTGAGTTAATTAATGTGATCTCATTATCACATATATGGGTTAGTGGCAAAAAAACCATTTAGATCACTAGGCATAATGACCTTAGCATCCCCTTGTAATACACCACATCCACTTGAAGACTATTATTTTATTTCTTTCCCTATTCTAGCATCTATGTATTAACCCTAAAACTATCCTCCTCCTCTAGAATCCCATCCTTATATCAATGGATTTACATGTGAGACTACACCCACCATAAAAATCTAAGCTCATCCACCAAGATGATCTACCACACATCTCACCTTCCCATGTGATATTTATCCCACCACTAACCAACTACCTCCACCTAAAGCCCAACTAGATTTCTTTGTCCACCATCCAACCACCTATTGGATCATCTTCCACATCACAAAACATATTCCATTGTAGATACTCTCTCATGGCTGAAAAATCTATCTTAATCTCACTCTCATGTGCATCCACTTACATAATAACCACATCCAATTATTCTTCATAAGAAACATTTATATATTATTAGATTTCCTCCACCTCTATCTACAACTCCTCTTGGCTACAATATCCCTCTCCTTGAAACTCCCCATGTCTGAAATTTTTTTCACTCACATACGATACAACATGAATAATATCTTCATCATGTGGACATACTTGCACATCATCTCCCAAAGTTTCTTCAAAATAAACTTGAAATGTTTCTTCAATGTTAGCAAGCTCCTCATTCTCTTCAATTTCACTATGGGATGCAAATGGCCCATCCAAAACAACCCTATGGTTGTTTTCTCATCCTCTATACTCTTCACATGTGGAATTTCTTACACATCCTATTTATCAATTTCTTCTCCCAAATAATCTTGCAAATTTATATGGCTGTAATTTATATCTTCCTCCATATCCATCAATTCCTTCCCATTGTCACACAATGGGTCTTCAACATCAAGCTCAACAACAATAACATCTACATCCTCCTTTATGAGGAATCGATATTCCGTAGGCCACTCACATGATATCTCATTGTTATCTTCAAAAGAAAAACATCTTCTTTTATTCACTCGTATTTCCTTTCCTGTCAATTTTCTCCTTCATCATCTCTTCTTTATTTTCTTTTCTCTTATGTAACTCTCCTTGGTTTTATTTTTCAATATTCCATGTGGTTATCTTTTTTCTTAATCTAGCCTCCTTTGATTTCTAGGAGTCTACCATCTCCAACATTAAATCCTCTTCAATTTCACAATTCTCAACTATTTACATCATCAACTCCAATAGTATACACCATTTCTTTAACATCCTCATCCATTTTTTCTCTAGTGGATTCCTTCCACTCTTCTTTTCCATCTTCATACCTAAAAAATCAAAAAACATTCACATATTCAAACAAGATATTTATTCTCTATAATAATATTACTTGATTTGATACCAGTTGATTTGGCCTCCAACCACAACATGGATTCAACAATCTATATCACTCATAAAATCTCTCTCACAACACAAAAACATCTCAATAATCATTCCAATAATTTCTCATTAATTATCTCATCACATTAAAAAATCTTTATAAATGAAGCTTATCTCTCATTATATTATTAAACAAGCTATCCCAAAACATATTACAAAATTGGAATCCCAATCCAAATAAGCTCCCAAATATTTCACACAATCTTTCTTCCCACACTAGTCTAACAAACTAAGTGAAGAATATAATTATTTATAGAAATACTTGGAATAATAGGAGAGAAATAAAAGAACCCAAAAAATTAAACCTCCTCTACTTGGAATGACTATTCATAGTTAGTAAAATTTCCTCCACCATGTGATCCACTTTATTTTGGACCCCTCCAATAAGTATAATCTTCAAAAGGTGTTCCCCACTCCACATGTGCTTCCAAAAACTAGTGGTAACTCCTTTTGACCAAGTTTAAACCCATTAACTTTACTCCCCACATGGAATTCATCCCATTCTCATAATATAGGTTAACATCAAATTTATTACCTGTGAAATATCCTCCATGAGTCATGCCAAGTGATAGCACCTTCTTGCATCATCAACTACATCACCTACCTTATCACCATGAATAATATTAGGGAATAGTGTTACATAAATAGTGTTTTGGCTGACACATAATTTTTATATATATGACTATCTAAAACTACTAAAATATACCTAAATACATGTTTTTAATCTATCAATTTGATTAATTTTATTTTTATATAAGTGTGGAGTATTTGGATAGGGTCGCAGTGCATCATTGTGCTATAATGTGACTTTGTTAATGTTGACTATGAGTTCAATCTAAAATTTGGAGACTATTAGAATCTATCTATAAACCAAATAATTCTATGTGGAGTTCATCTAGATGTAAATATCACCTAAAGAAGTAAAACCATATCATACACAACGAAACAAACAAAATTAAATGTAAAGGGTAAAAACTGGGGAAAAAGGATATGACTGAGCTATTCTTAGAAAACCACTTATTGACTGCATGTTTCCTACATATTCTAAATGGAGCTTATTCCAAAGCATTTATTTGTATGGGGAAGATCATAAATGAATGGAACAATTAATTTATATTATAATTATTAACAAGGTATGGACTCAACCTACAAGAGAATAATGTTGACTTTGTTGATTATTATATCACTACAATAAAAATGCAATAGGGGTTTTTACTAAATATATAACTATTTTCATAATTTACATGGTAAAATAGTGTTAGTTAATATAACCTAGGGTATTAATTGAGATTCTTGATGTGCTCTTATAAGATAATCTTTAAATTATTTCTGATAATTGAGTATTATTATACATGGGAGAGTCATTAGGAAGGATGTCATTTTTAAAAACTAATCAATTGAACACTTAATACAAGTCTTAATAAGTGTAAAATTCTCAAGTATGTTAATGTATTCATATTTTACACTTGTATATATTTGATAGAGACTTATGTAATTATACTGACAATGAATTATCTACTAGATAAGGATGTTTATGAACAAATTCAAGATGTTTAGAAAAAGTTAATAGTAGTTATAAGACTTAGAAGTATCTCATATAGATAAATGGTTATAAAATTGATGAGTTTTACAATAAATGTAAATTTTTCAAGGAATAATAATGTTAATGATCTATTTATTTAATTATAGTGTCTACATTCACTATTTATGCCTAGGATTAGTATATTTAAGAGATGTAACTCAAACAAACACTATCTAGTTATGCCAATTTTATTTTATATTTTACATTTGAATGATATCTTATTTTTTCAATCAATAAGTTTAAATCACCTATTCCTCTAAGTCACAATACTATATTAACTGTAATCCCTATATAGCATATTCATATTTCTTTTTATCTCTTTTAAAATGGAAAATTTAATTAATTTTCATGAATATTTTAATGCAACTATTCAAAGATATGTAAAATATAAGATGGTGTCAATGATGGAAATGATAATAAATTTAAGGAAATTAAGCATGATAATAAAGATAATCCCTATATATTTGATAGGATTGCTCCAAATGAGTTTAATGTGGAAAATCCTAAGCGAGTTAAATAATTGAGTAATTTATATAAATGACTTTATCATTATCCTAAATAGGTAGATAAGGTTTCCCAATTTATCCTAAAATATAAATCTTCACAACAAAATAATATTGTATCATCTCAAGAACAACAGAAACAAGTTCATTTTAGATATTTTCACACTCCTTTAATTTTTTAAAATTATGCTATTAATTTTATTCCTAAATCAACACCTCTAGTTATATATCTTATATCAACCCTAGGTATGGAGAATCGAAAGGTTTATAGTAGATTGATATGCATATTTGTACATAGGAATCATAGACACATATTTTTAGTAATATGCATGTTCTACCACCAACCTCACCTAATGCAAACTCTCTTGAATAGATTCTTATTGAAATGCATTACAAATTATTTCAATTATAGAATGTGTCACTAGAGTTATCCATTTGATGTATTCCCATTATTTAATTTAGAATAATTTGGAGACAAATATATCATATTACCCATTACTAATAATATTTTTATCTGTTAGGCTACCATTATATGAAGGTAATAATGATCTTAAAAAGAATCTTTGAACATTTCATGTAACATGGTTTAATTATGTAAACAATGAAAAATTACTCATTAAGATATTTCTAAAAATAATCAAATACTATGCCTTGTGATTATTTTATGATCTAAATTAAAATAAGCCAAGTCATTATCCCTTGAGTAGATAATTTTATATCAAAGTTGGTGAAAATATGTCTGATGTGAAAATTAACAAATTCAAGCAAGGGTCTAATCTAATCATTGAATATGTTATTTGATAGAAAAGTATAATATATAAGATGAAAAATTCTATGCCAGGAAATAAGTTACAATATATCTTTGCACAAATTTATATATCACCACCCTATGAGTCTATCATGTTAATAAAATGCAAAAACAAAATTAGTTGTGTCTTATAGTCAAAGAACCTGAAGTCAATATCATATATCTCAATAAGTTCAAGTATGCACCAAATTCTACATCCATTTCAAATAATAAGGTTAAAATAAGACCAAGATAAAAGGTCAAATTCAATGAAATCAATAGTCAATATAAATTAACTTCCAATATAGTATCATAACCAAGGAACAAGCTTCAATTGACATCTCCACCAAAGAGGCATTTTTCCATATTACCATCACCTCATCATGTCTTTTTATATAAATTACTATATTACAATATCATATATCTCCTTGTATGACTAGAGGTTGATATTACAAATCCTCAACATAAGAGATTAACTAAAAACACATATTTTTACTATCACATATATATTGGGCATTGTATAAACTAGTGTTAGAAACAAAGGAATAAGATATAAGATCGAATCAATGAAAATTTTATTTATCTAAGAACACCCATAATGGAGGCCAAGCCATGATAAAATAACATTAATTTAAAAAAAAATAGTAATCCATTTGCAAATCGTGGAAAAAATATAATTCATATAATTTAGAGGTACACCATGCTTATGATGTGCATCCTCTTCTTTCAAAATATGGGCATCAAATATACGTTATTATTGGTACAATAACAAAAATATGAACACCATTTCCTATGGTCACATTTTATGATAGAAAGATTATTGATTGTGATTCAAATACTAATACACTTTTTCTTAAATCTTGTATCAACAATAAATCTATATATAATGATAAGATTGAAATGGGTAATGTGAAAATGCATATATAATGAAACTTCTTTTCACTATTGGGTACAAAAAAATAGGATTTAAAAATTATATAAATGATATTAAATGAGTTCAAAAAATACTCCTAGGCATAAAGTGATACCTCCTAATGTTGGTTCGACATCAATTACCACTCCATTATTAGTCTTTCTAAGTGCATGTATCTTTGATATGTTATTAGGATGCCACTGGATCCATAATCTCCATGAAGTGTGACCTATACTATATAGACATCTCAAATATATACATTGTAATTATTTTTTCAAAGTTTCATTAATTACATATGAGTACCTTTTATATTGAGTGGTGTCTCCTCCTCCTCCTCACCTACCACCAACACATTTATATGAAAATTAAATTGATCTAATCATACCCATAGATAAGGCTAGGCCAAAATAGAATGATAATAAATTTTTGAAGTTTTTTTATTAATCCCTTTCCAAATAATGGAAAAACCTAAAGTACATATAATTTAGATTCACACCATGATTATAATGTGAACTCTCTTCCTTCAAAATATGAGCATCAAGTAGATGTTATTATTGGTGCACTAGCATAAAGATAAATAGCATAGAATGTGATCCTGTTTTATGATAAAAATATTATTGGATATGATTCAAGTAATAATACACTTTTTATTCAAGATTATATCAAGTAATAACCTATACATATTGTTGTGATAAAATTAAAATGGGTCATGTGAAAATAAATTTATAGTAACATTTATTCACACTATTGGGTAAAAATATAGGATTTAATAGTTGCATCAAGGATAGTGGAAGTGTTAATTTAATACTATCAGGCATATAGTGTTACCTATTTAGGTTGGTTAAATAGCAATGCTTGTACCATTCTTAATGTTACTAATCACATACATATTTGATATGTTATTAGGATTCCTTTCAATACATAATCTCTATGCAATGCCATTTAAAGTACATCTATGTCTTAAATATATACATTCTAAATAGTTGTTCAAAGTTTCATGAATTCCATATGAGTACCCTATATAGTCATTGTTATCTCCCATCCCCAAGTGGTTTTTCAAATATTCAAGAGAATAGTGTATAGATAGTTATTGTAACAATTCAAGAAAATGGTATAAAGATAATTTTTGCTCCTATTCAATAGAATATTAAAGAGATAATTTTTACATTTATAATTTTTTTTATATACAATCAATTCAATGGTGTTACACCCTTAAATACAAAAAAAATCCACCAAAAAATTATTCATAATTTAAATATATATTCATATTATAAAATGTGTCCTAAGGTAGTCCCTTGGCTAATTTAGCATGTTCCACAGTGAACACATGTAGTGACATCTCCTCCTAATATGAAAAAAACTCTACCAAGCCTTGTACCAATTAAACATACACATAATATACAATATTATATGATTAGTGATAATAAAATATATGTTACAACACCTAATTCCCATTTATAAATTCATTTGTATCTACATGTATCACTTTTTTATAATAGAAATTCAACCTCCAAAGCTATGATATTGGAATTCCCTATGGTCCTATACTTTACAGGACCATTGGCTAGTGTTTTTTTCTAAAAAATTAGAAACTATATATATATATATATATATAATAAATACCAAAAAATGAAATATGTAAAAAATATCAAATAAGTAGAAAATTCCATATAAAAACTAAATAAGTCAAAAATATATAAACTTTAAAAATATTTTCAAAACTAAAAATTATGACATGAGAATGATATGAATTACTATTTTAATGATTTAAAAATGTTATGTATCACATATTATATATATATAGAATACTATTTTTCATACACACATGCATTTCATAGGGTAAGTCAGTGTGATGCAAGACATACATATTAGACATGGATTATTATATGTTATATTCTCTTCTATTGAGTAGCCATGCTTATTTAATGGCAATCTAATTATACGAGTTAAATTATCATAATTTATATCTATCTATAACCTCAAACTCCATGTGTGGTTACATTTATTTTTTACTAATTAATTGTATCTTATATTATACGACATGTATGTGTTTTTTTTAAATGATGTGAAATTTATATTTATGGATAGAGAAGACTAGTTTTCAATTGTTCTATGATACTTTGATGTTGTTTAATTTATTACATGATAGGATATACATTGATTTATTATTTTATGTGGCCCTTACTGTTA
>JARHVA010006563.1:442500-475000 GCA_037957365.1 Torreya grandis | reverse complement strand
TAGTGACACTCTATATAATTTAAATTACTTTCAAAAAAAATTATGGTTCTTGATGCAGGAGCATCTGCAGGATAAGTCATGTTTAAATTTGAATTTCAATAATTTGTATTTTCCCTCCTGAAGGTTGTTAAGGAGGAATAAATGTAAATATTAAAAAAATAAAAGGGGTGAAAGTGGGAATCTCCACGTTGAAGAGTTTGTTGAGTAGAAGTAAAGGAGATGGTTGAACGATTTTCAACCATAAGATATTAGTTGAGATTATCTCTCAACTTAGATAATTGTTTAGAAAAATTCTCCTTACTGTTTTTAAAATCCAAGTTGGGCGTAGGAGAGAAAAAAAAGAGTAATATATTTATTACGTTGGAATTCATAGAAGATAGGGAGTAAAAGAGGAAAAACAGGGGAGAGGATCTCCTTGGGAAAAGGAAGCCGAATTAGAGAGGAGGATCTTCAGGAGGGAGAAGAGGAAAAGAAGGGGAACAAAAGGGAAACAGATCTAAGTTAGGAGAAGGTTCGCATTCTAGGTTCACTCGCTTTGTTACCCGATCCTTCTATTGTTCATGAAGCTTTAGACTTCTGTTTGTCGCCTAAGGTGCAGAATCAAGATGCAGTGTTTGTAGTTAGCAAGACTAACACAGAAGGGCATGAAATTGTATGGCTTTGGTTTAAGGAAAATTGGAATTTAATCTGGAAATGCTGGGTCTGGAGTCTTGGATGGATATGACCAGCTACAGTTACTTCTCCTCGGAAAGAAATATGGCTCTGGCGGTGGTTAATATTCTGAATTTGATGGTGATGAAAAAGGAGGAGAGAGGCAATTTAATGGTCTTATTGATGTCTACCGCAAAACTCTAAAATCTGATGGTGTTGCTGGCCTTTACCGTGGGTTCAACATATCGTGTGTGGGAATTATTGTGTATCGAGGTCTGTACTTTGGAATGTATGATTCCTTAAAGCCAGTTGTTTTGGTTGGAGATCTTCAGAATAACTTCCTTGCAAGTTTCCTCCTTGGTTGGGGTTTTACAATTGGTGTTGGTCTTGCTTCATATCCTATTGATACTGTTCGTAGAAGAATGATGATGACTTCTGGCGAGGAAGTGAAATACAAGAGTTCAATGGATGTGTTTTCACAGATTCTCAAGAATGAAGGTACCAAGTCTCTTTTCAAGGGTGCTGGAGAAAATATTCTATGAGCTGTTGCTGGGGTCCAGGAGTCTTGGTAATTCATTTTGTTAGTGCTGTTGTATCTCCGTTTGCAAGTGATAAAATGGCAGATGAAAGATAGGCATTTGTTTTCAATTCAGATGCTGCCCTCCATAGAACGCACAGTTTACCAAAGTATTGAATGCCCAGTGGGTGAAGAATGTGCGACAAGATAAAGATTTAGTGGAAACTGCTACAAAAACAAAATCCAAGCCCCAAGGTATGCGCAGCAAAGAAAAGAAAGATTTCACAGAATGGGTTACTGTAATATTGTAATTCTATCTTCAAAATTTTAGAAGTCAATAAATTTTCATCAAAGACCTTGGGATCGCGTGCGACAGGTTAGTGGTTCAAATCTCAGCCTTGAGACGCTTTTATCCTTCCACAAAAGTCTCCCAATTTATTTATGACAGAAACGTGAAATTTTGCATAAATATTCTATCGAAGCCTGTTTATTTGTAAGTTTGTTGGCAATGCTTTTGAATTCGAGTTTAATGTCTTTCAAGAAATGTATCGAAGCCTAGAATCCTATTTTAATCAAAATTCCTGTCAATGCTCGTAGATTGGGCGATTGATAGTTTGAAATGTTTTGACAACCAAAATATATATACCTGAACAAAGAACGCATGAGAATGCACTACAAGAAAATAGCTTTTGGTTAGAACAAATAATGCATAGTTATCTAAGTCGATCCTAGAATGAATCTCTTAAGCCTTAGGATGATTGGCACAACAAAGTCAGGGCATCTTTAAATTGCTCAACAACACAAAGTAGTCAATAGCCTTGAGATTGTAAATTCATTATCAACGGCTGAACCCGATCTTGATATTGTTTATACATGAGGATAATTATAAAATATAAACACAAGCTATAGTTTGTCTTTGTACCTTCGGTATCTGGTATCTGCACAGCTAACAGGTTTATTTCCATACATGGCCAATAGACAAGCAAATAGTCATAATTATCATAAAGGCTGGATTCTCTCGTAGAACCTATTGAATATTCATCCTATTTTTATCAATGCCTTTCAACTGATAGCAATGACCAGTGATCTTGACTTGGCTAGATGCTTTGAGAATGAGAATGATGGTAAGCATAAGAAGAGGTTTGATTCCTGATATTTTGCCAATAGTGTAGTTTATGTGACTTGGGACTTTTCATCATTTGGTATCAGAGCTTGAAAGCTCTTGGGATCTGCTGAAGAAAAGGTATGAGAAGTCTATATTATTTGATTTGAGTTTATTTTGTTAAGAAGCAAATAAGTGAAGAGAAAGGCAGCCAAGCCATTGAGGCTTAAGAGAAGAAGCCAAGGAAGGCTTAGAGAAGAAGATCCAAGAGGAAGCTTGGATTGTTTGCCAAAAGACTAAGGTGAAACAGACTTAGGTGAGGTAAAGGATGAAGTTTTTAGAATTGAGAAGAGAAGCTTAGAGAAGCTCTAAAAGAAGATCATAGTGAATGCTCAAGAGGAAGATCCAAAGCAAGGTAAGCTTGGATTTGTAATTTGTGTTTGTTAAAGAGTTGTCTAAAGAGTTGTTGCAGGATTGAGAAGAGGATCAAAAGACCTGGATACAAAAGGCCTAGGTGAGATCACGTGGATTGTCAAAAGACTAGTCAAGGAGAAAGGCTTGGGTGAGACAAGGGATCAAGAGACCGAGGTGGAAAAGACTTGGGTGAAGATCTCAGAGATGGAAGCATTGTTGAAGGCACTACAGAGCAGCAAGGTATATGAGGGCAGCAAGAGGAAAGCAAGCATCAAAGGTATGACTAATGTTGATTTTGATAAAGAAATTGATATTTTGAAGAAAGAATTAGCTAAGGTTAAGGATGAGTATGAGTCTTGGATGCAGCTGAATAGGAAAACATGGGTATGGCCAATAAAGAAGGGGTTGAATTGGCCAATAGATCTCCTAGAGAAAAGGAGAAGAAGGCAAAAGGATATTGCCATGAAGATGGAAGCCCAAAGAGGCAAGAAGATAAGAAGGTTGCCAAGTGAGCAACAAGAAGAAGAAGTTGAGAAGAAGGTTCTCATTGAGGAAAACAAGAGAGAAGAAAGAAAAGAGGAAGTGCCAAGAAGAGCACTTGGAAAGATGAGAATGTCCATTAAGAGGATACTCATGGAGACATTATGGTCTCTTGTTTTTGTATTTAATGTTGTTTTTTAGTGGGTAAATGCAGGTATGAGCAGCCTATTGAAGGTCAAGAGAAGGGCCTTAGAGAGTGAAGAGATTGGTGTAGGAGAAGACACCAAATGCACAAGTGAATGTGCAGGAGAGAGAAGTGAGTTTGCTGTTGATAAGGGAGATGAAGATGAATTCCAAGATGCCATTGAATGCCAGGAAGAAGAAAGAGAGCAGCCGAGCATAAAGGAAGAAGAAAGGACAGATAATCAAGAAGCCATGCAAATGGAGCAGCCCATTAAGGAGGTAAAGTTGATTTCAATAATTGATTCTTCTTATAAGCATGAAACTGTTGAAATACATGTTAGAGAAGCAATTAGAAAGGTAAAGTTTTCAATTAACCATGGATATGTGATGCCTAAATGGTGGAAGAAACAAACTCCCAAGCAAGAGGAGATGCTGTCACAAGAGCATGGTTACAGGATGCCTAAATGGCTTTTGAAGTCAAATGGTAAGAAAGAGAAACAAGTATGGGTGCCTAAGAAGGCAAAGAGTGAAGAAGATGTGAGTGTTGAGATAACAACACCAAGAAATCAATGGGAAAAGGTGAAGGATGACATAATTACATGGCAAGGTAATGATGTTTTTGAATCATTTAATAATCTTTTTATGGAAAATGAGGAATGGAAAGTGGCTGTAAGGACGAATATGCAACAAGGAGAGACTTCCAAAGGGATGGACGATGAGAAAAGAAAAGAATATGCAGCAGAACAGATGAGATGGTTTCAAGCAGAGATTGAAGAAAACAAGGAGACAGAAGGTATGAATACTGCAATTGTTTTTGATGAATATAGTGATGTTGATGAAGAAGTTGATTTGTATGAAGAAACTATAAAGTGGATGAATGTACATATAGAGAATGAAAGACAATCTGGTCCTAAGTTTGATATAGGACATGAAGATTTGGATGAGCTTGTGTTGTGTGAAGAGTTGAAGAGGATAGAGGAGCTGTTTGGTAATTCAAGAGAGTTGTGTAAAGGTACAAACCATGATGAAGATAGTATTGGGAAGAGTGAGACAATACAAGAGCAAAGCAATGAGACCAAGGCAGTTTTGGTCAAGAAACAAGAACAGAAATGTGAAGGCAGACAAGAGGCTTCATGGCCTCAATGTTTTTCTACTAAGGTGGCTTTTGATGTTTTTAATGCAGGTATGGAAGATGAAAACTTTGAAGACGTATATGAAGATGAAGAAGCATGGAAGTGGGAGATGGCAACTGAGAAAGAAATGAGAAGAACATACTAGAAGAGGAAGAACAGCAAGATGAGAGACAGAGACTATCAAAGACAAGCATTGGCATTGACAAGAAGACCGTGGGATCCAGGTATAGAATGAAGGCTAAAGCATGGAGGCAGCAGTTCATTTGAACTAAGGTTCAAATTGTTCCTGGAGGGAGAGTATGATGCAGGAGCATCTGCAGGATAAGTCATGTTTAAATTTGAATTTCAATAATTTGTATTTTCCCTCCTGAAGGTTGTTGAGGAATAAATGTAAATATTAAAAAAATAAAAGGGGTGAAAGTGGGAATCTCCATGTTGAAGAGTTTTTTGAGTAGAAGTAGAGGAGATGGTTGAACGATTTTCAACCATAAGATATTAGTTGAGATTATCTCTCAACTTAGATAATTGTTTAGAAAAATTCTCCTTATTGTTTTTAAAATCCAAGTTGGGCGTAGGAGAGAAAAAAAAGAGTAATATATGTATTACGTTGGAATTCATAGAAGATACGGAGCAAAAGAGGAAAAACAGGGGAGAGGATCTCCTTGGGAAAAGGAACCTGAATTAGAGAGGAGGATCTTCAGGAGGGAGAAGAGGAAAAGAAGGGGAATGAAAGGGAAACATATCTAAGTTAGGAGAAGGTTCGCATTCTAGGTTCACTCACTTTGTTACCCGATCCTTCTATTGTTCATGAAGCTTTAGACTTCTTTTTGTCACCTGAGGTGCAGAATCAAGATGCAGTGTTTGTAGTTAGCAAGACTAACACAGAAGGGCGTGAAATTGTATGGCTTTGGTTTAAGGAAAATTGGAATTTAATCTGGAAATGTTGGGGCTGGAGTCTTGGCTGGATATGACCAGCTGCAGTTACTTCTCCTCGAAAAGAAATATGGCTCTGGCGGTGGTTAATATTCTAAATTTGATGGTGATGAAAAAGGAGGAGAGAGGCAATTTAATGGTCTTATTGATGTCTACCGCAAAACTCTGAAATCTGATGGTGTTGTTGGCCTTTACCGTGGGTTCAACATATCGTGTGTGGGAATTATTGTGTATCGAGGTCTGTACTTTGGAATGTATGATTCCTTAAAGCCAGTTGTTTTGGTTGGAGATATTTAGAATAACTTCCTTGCAAGTTTCCTCCTTGGTTGGGGTATTACAATTGGTGCTGGTCTTGCTTCATATCCTATTGATACTGTTTGTAGAAGAATGATGATGACTTCTGGCAAGGCAGTGAAATACAAGAGTTTAATGGATGCGTTTTCATAGATTCTCAAGAATGAAGGTACCAAGTCTCTTTTCAAGGGTGCTGGAGCAAATATTCTGTGAGCTATTATTGGGGTCCAGGAGTCTTGGTAATTCATTTTGTTAGTGCTGTTGTATCTCTGTTTGCAAGTGATAAAATGGCAGATGAAAGACAGGCATTTGTTTTCAATTTAGATGCTACCCTCCATAGAACACACGGTTTACCAAAGTATTGAATGCCCAGTGGGTGAAGAATGTGCGACAAGATAAAGATTTAGTGGAAACTGCTACAAAAACAAAATCCAAGCCCCAAGGTATGCGCAGCAAAGAAAAGAAAGATTTCACAGAATGGGTTACTGTAATATTGTAATTCTGTCTTCAAAATTTTAGAAGTCAATAAATTTTCATCAAAGACCTTGGGATTGCGTGCGACAGGTTAGTGGTTCAAATCTCAGCCTTGAGACGCTTTTATCCTTCCACAAAAGTCTCCCAGTTTATTTATGACAGAAACATGAAATTTTGCGTAAATATTCTGTCGAAGCCTGTTTATTTGTAAGTTTGTTGGCAATGCTTTTGAATTTGAGTTTAATGTCTTTCAAGAAATGTATCGAAGCCTGGAATCCTGTTTTAATCAAAATTCCTGTCAATGCCCGCAGATTGGGCGATTGATAGTTTGAAATGTTTTGACAACCAAAATATATATACCTGAACAAAGAACGCATGAGAATGCACTACAAGAAAATAGCTTTGGCTAGAACAAATAATGCACAGTTATCTAAGTCGATCCTAGAATGAATCTCTTAAGGCTTAGGATGATTGGCACAACAAAGTCAGGGCATCTTTAAATTGCTCAACAACACAAAGTAGTCAATAGCCTTGAGATTGTAAATTCATTATCAACGGCTGAACCTGATCTTGATATTGTTTATACATGAGGATAATTATAAAATATAAACACAAGCTATAGTATGTCTTTGTACCTTCGGTATCTGGTATCTGCACAGCTAACAGGTTTATTTCCATACATGGCCAACAGACAAGCTCTAGTCATAATTATCATAAAGGCTGGATTCTCTCATAGAACCTATTGAATATTCATCCTATTTTTATCAATGCCTTTCAACTGATAGCAATGACCAGTGTTCTTGACTTGTCTAGATGCTTTGAGAATGATAATGATGGTAAGCATAAGAAGAGGTTTGATTCCTGATATTTTGCCAATAGTGTAGTTTATGTGACTTGGGACTTTTCATCAGTTCTATATTATGTTACAGGTGATGTACATTCATGTCAAATGACACTCAACATCCTTGGCATCACTTACAGTGAACCTAACATGGTTCCACATTCATTTGGATTAGTAACTTTTATATCTATTCCCATTCATGGGAAAGGAGCATACATATTTACAACAAGGATTTGATTAATTATTTAAAAAATATGGATCTGATCACTCTCAATTTCATTGGTTCAATCTCTCCAAGTTATTTTAAAATGGAGCCCATTTATCTAATACTTCACCATATTTTAAAGGTTACGGTAAATGTGGTTCCATATCCTTATAGATGTACTCCTTTGTTTCTCTTTTAAATTTTAAAAAATCAAAATTAAATATTTTTCAAATTTTAAATATGAGCAATGACTACTTCATGTGTTGTTACAAGTTTTTACATTGAATTTCCTACATAGTTGAAGTTTCATGTCAAATACATGTGTTGTTACAAATTTTTATATTAAATGTCCTACATAGTTGAATATTCCTATCAAATAAAAAAATTTGTACACACTGATGTATTTCTTTATACTTTATAAATTTTTATCAACGGTTGAAGGGACAAGGAAGACAAGGGTTGAGGGGAGGGTAATATATATACCCAAATCTTATCATATGTACTTGGAAATGTTAATTATTGGCATATCCTAAACACTATAACTATGTTCAAACACATAACTCTTATTTACCATTTCTTTAATCCATTATTATATATACACTATTGAACCTCATTTCACTATCACTACTAGACATTAAGCAGTCAATGATCAAATCAATTTATTAAATTCTTAGATTTCTTCCAAATTAAGGAAACATGTCCCTGGATATCTAATATATGTTCACACTAGGCAGATAGGTCTACTACCTCAAACCTATCCACCTAGAGTGGCCTAATATGCACACTAATTAATTTTTAGTTTCCAAATTCAAATCTCTAATTTTGATCTTCCTACACATTTCATAAAGTTGGATTAAAAAATTTGTAAAACAATTCTACTATAAAATCAAATCAAGATATCATTTCAAATGGAATTGATTCCTCGATTGGCACTATATGTTAATAACTTATAAATTATTTAACATTGAAAAATAACCCTTTTTATTCTAAATCACTAGGATCAATCATAAACCAAGTTTGAATCATTTTAAATCAAGTCAATAGATAACATTGTTACATATTAAATCAAATATTTTATTGCATACATTTAAAAAGGGAGGATAATTACATAATAACACTAGGTGGAAGACATATATGCCACTTTATTATATCCTTACATTAATTATATTGATAGGTAACATTAAAAAATTAATGGGGTGACTAGTTTCATCTTAATGCATTACACTCTTCATCTATTTTCTATAGGTTTATGGTTCTCAAAAAAATAAATAGGGATTTTAAAGTAAATAAAATAAAAAAATAGATCTCCACATGACAAAATATATATATATATATATATATATATATATATATATATATATATATATATAATCATCAAACATAATTGAAAATTTAAAATAATCACTATTTAGTCATAGTCAATGTGTAAAATTTTGCAGCTAATAAACATGATTGACCGAAAATGATGTCTAAGGAGTGTGGTCCTATGCATAAGTATATTCAAACTCTAACTCTAATTTTTAAGTATCACCATTGTATTTTCTATTTATCATTGTCATATTTCATATATAATCAAATATACAATTAAAATATGCCACTTATCAATATAAATTATGATTTTAGTCAATTATACTTTACATTCCTATTTGTACTTAAACATCATATATAAGAATCTGAATATATCTATAGTTTATTATACCTAATGTAAAAAATTCATTTTTAAAATAAAAATAATATAAAACACCAATCTTAAGCCATTGTAATTTGGGACTAATTTGTGTGCATCTATAGTATAGATTTTAGTAACTTTAATCTTATTGCTAAGTGTGTTGTTCACTACCTAAATTTGAGAATAAAATGGTATTTTATTAAGGAAGGATAAAACTTTTTTTATTACATAGAGAACTTTATTTTCCTTCTTTCAAACTTTCACAATCTACTTAGCATAGTGCTTGAGGAAGGTGATGTTATGGTTGATCACATTATTTGACTAATCGACCTAGATAATAGCATATTGTATAAATGGATCCAATTTCCACACTCTCATTATGAGTCATATATTATCCTCATGGTTGATAAGTGAAATAATAATAATAATAATAATAATAATAATAATAATAATAATAATAATAATAATAATAATAAATGACTATGATGGAATTCAGTAAGACCACCTCTCCCCATTCCGTTATGCAAGTCATTGGACTATGTTTAGGAAGGAAAATGTTTGATGAGTCATGAAAAATTTTCCATCATAAATAAAAAATGATAATATGTGTTGCTCAAAAATCATTATATGGTCTAAGTATTTGACAACCCAATCCTATTTATCTTGGATGTTTGAGAAAGAATAATAAATGTTTTTAATTAATTAACATTGCTAAAAGAGGTGGCAAAGAAAACCCCAAACATTTTTTTAAATTTTACATAGCTTTATGCTCCCATGTGAACCATTATTTACACAGCTTTATGCTCCCATGTGAACCATTATGTACTAAGAACAAAAACTATTTACTGTATACTCTTAATCATAATAAATTTTTAATATATTAGATAACGGAAAAAATGAATATTATTGATAAGCCATCTCTATAACTTTGTTTTATCAAAACCATCATCAAGATGGTAAACATTAAGAATCCCTAAATAATATTAATCAATATCAACATACCCCCAAAAAATCCAATATGACGAGTCTTCTCTAAATTTGATAATTAATGGGATTTTATTGGTGAAAAAAATATTGGCACTACCATGTCCATCTTCATGTGAAATGTATAAGTACAATGTGTCATATCAGATACTTATAAGAGATATGTGCATTATAAATCCTAATATACTTACTATAAGCATATAAAAAATAAAATGTCAAATCATTGATAAGAGACACACATAAATAATTTATGGTAGGAATATATGATACCTTTAATGTTCCATGAGAACATATTAATTGAGTATAAATTTCTATGTATATTTCTCCATTTACATCTTCTAAGTCCACCCCTAATTTAAGAAGTGCTAAAACATTATCCAATAATTGTTGTTGGTGTGATAATATAAATACAACTTTGAATATAAAGTGATATTTAACCCCTTATGTTCCCATGGATAATCGTCACTACCATTAGGTAGATTATGTAACCACCATGGTGAGGGTGTGCTAATGCCGGATGTTCAAACACTAAAAATTAAAATTAAATATTTATTATATTTATAAACATGTATCTATGGGGTAGATATAATAATAAGAGATTAGGTCTTAATGAGGAGATGAAGAATAATTTTATTTACTTTTTCTCACATTCTTGGAGTTTTATAGTAGGAGGAATGGGATTTGAATTATGTTTTTAATTCCCAATAATGGATTTATTATCATACACAATGTTCAACCCATAATTAATTTTATAAACCTATTTTCTAGGTAGTGCTTTCTCGATAGAAAGCCTTGAATGGACCATGAGGTAGTAGTCTTGAATATTATGGTCAAGTGATTCAAATAAAAAAACATGTTTAAAAAACTAATATAATTGACTATATACAAAAATTGTTGGCCTAACTTAAATATCAATAGAATATTTTAGGCCTTTTATCAATTCAACCTTAACAAAACATTCATTTTTGGGCATATAGAATAAAATATATCAAATCTCATTACTACAAGTTTTGAAATATCTAAGAGGAAGACCCATAATATAAGTGAAAGACTAGGTAACTCAACTCAAACATGGACCTTAAGGGATGCCTCATAAAAAATATTAAAATTAAGGGACCATGCGGACACATTAACTCATGTATTCTAAAAGAACTAATAGTTTCACCTAGAAATAATATCTTTAAAATGTGATAGTTTTTTATTGGATAATAGGAGAAAATACTTGTTTAGGTTACAATCACTAGAAGCTAAAAACCCGAAGGCTTCTTGGTGGTGTCTAATATAGGAATTAATGGAATTCTCAAATGGTATGCATTCAACATAATAACCAATGATAAAAATATTTTCATACCAACTAAAAACATATTCCACATCATCTATTTCCAAATAAATCATTGGATGTGGAGGATTTTAGTTTATTTTACCTCCTTGTAAACCTTCCCAAAAAATAATTTTAAAATTATTTTAACACCATCCTTCTCAACATCATGTTCTGTACCTAAACATAGCATTTAATCATGTGTATGAATGCATGTGTTTATATAGATTATTTATCAAACGATCAAGTCATGCTTTAGCCTTAAATTAATTATAGTTTATAATGGATGAATAGAGATGGAGTTACTTAAAAGAGTAAATATTTTTAAAATTTCAATTTAATGTAAGACATATCCAAATTTATGTCACAACTCATTTTTTATATTTGGATTATATATTCAATACATTAATGGGGAATTACATGCTCCAATTTTTTTCCATTTATCACCATTTCCCTCTATAATGTTACAAATAATTTTTTTATTGTTATTTGGAACATAGCAAGTGCTATCAAAGATTCAATATGTTCTTTTATTTTTAGCCACATCAAAATTTTGAGTGGAGATTACCCAAGAAGAGAACCAAATATAATGACCAAATATAAGACAAATGAGTTATTATATGAGTTATTTAAGGATGTTTGAAAATATATTAAATCATTAGGAAAATAATTAGATTGTAAATCTAATGAAGAGTAGGATGAAACCATTTTTGGAAAAGGATACCATGATCCACTTGATTTGGAAGAAGAAGAACAAGGGTATGAAGATAAAGCTAAATAAAGAACACATTACCCTTTTTAATCTTAAAATTAAGATTCAAAATTATGATTTTAATTATTAGATGGAGGTCCATACATGGTTGAGAAAGATTAAAATAGGACTTAAAGTTAACAAAAAACTCAAAATGACAAGTTCACATTACCCTTTTTAATCTTAAAATGAAGATTCAAAATTATGATTTTAATTATTAGATGGAGGTCCATACATGGTTGAAAAAGATTAAAATAGGACTTAAAGTTAACAAAATACTCAAAATGACAAGTTGAATGTGTATTTTTAACATTTGGACAGTTCTATTGAGACATGGGGAGATATGTGTTTCTAAAAATCCTAACAAGTAATATGATATTAATTTTAAGTAAGTTCAAGATACCCAATTAATGAATTTATGTTATAGATATATGTATATGAAGGCTTATGTGTGTGTGTGTATAAAATCAAGTTTTTGAGTCAAAATTTAAGATTTATTTGAAGCTGCTATAAAAGGCCCATGTTTTTAACATGTAGACTATTGATGTGGGTTATGCACATCACCTAATTTTATGATGTAGCCTCTAAATTTATAGGGTGAATGAGTAAAATTCACTCCAAGGCATGATTTTTAGGGTATTTAATTTTGTAAATAACTTGGTGATGGAATAATGGTGAGCAATGAGTTATTTACCTCAAATAGTTTGGATTTATGGATTCTAAAATAAACCAAAATTCTTCTTGAGATGGTTGGGTAGATTCTAGCCTAAGGTCAACCTGATCAAAAAATAATAAAATAATAAAGGTGAGGTAGAAAAGAGGGTTTTGTCAAAAAAATATAGATGAAAACCTTCCAAATTGGACCCTCTAGTAGGGGTTGGATAAGTGATTGAGAAAAAAGACCTGCTTTAGGTTGCTATCAACACATAAAACATACAAACATAGTTAGGAGTCCAAGGAAATATATAAAATAAAATTCAATGCTCATAACCAAAGTTTATCACTAATGTTTGATTTTAATGTGCATATATTCAAAGGTATAATATGATTAATGAATAAAAATCATTCAAATAATTTAGAACACAGTTTTGAATAATTATCTTGAAAATAATTATATATAACCCAAAGACTAAAAATACCAGTACGACATAACTTATTCAATGAATCACAAGGTTTGGAGAAGAAACACACATCAAGACAAACTTACAAAATAATTCATATAATTTAATAGTCATCTCATTTGAAATATTCTCCTCCTTTTTGAATGCAGAAGACACAATTATATAAAGATTGGGATGGGGAAGCTTTATCCTTAATAAAAATCTAAATTTACATATTCTATTTTAGAAACCAATTGTCAAAACCCATGAATAATTTGTATGTATACATAAAAATAATATCCCTCATCCAAAATTTATATATATTCCAAAAATAGATCTAAGACTTATGTCTCAATTACAATTAAAGACATGCAAAAATAAATATACACTAAATGTGATGATGTGGAAGAACTCAATGATGGAAGATGGATGATAATAATATTGGACACTATATACATTGTTACAATTCTATAATCAATGTATTTATGTTTTGCACATTATATTTCAAAAATGTTATCAACTAGATAATCTACTCATTAGTTTTATAAACAATGCCTTCAACCTCTACCTAGAAACTGTTAGTAGTTAGCTAGAGTAAACCCTAAAAAATAGATCTTGGAACTAGTCACCCCAAAGGTGTATATGTATCTACAATCCTCATATATTTAAAAATTGACACTACCCATTTTTCATGACTTATGAATTGCTTCACCAAGTTATGCATATCAATATGGCACTCTAACTAATTATCTATTATGGTTGTCATGTGGTTCTGAGCAATTATAATAACAGGGACTAATGTCAAACATAAATGTGTGTAAGATTTATGTTTAATATCCTATCCCAATAAATAGATATTGGCATTCACATATCTTATCGATTGTATTCCTAGGTTACACTTCCCCATTTTAAATGCGACTCTACTCTTGCATATATTATTGAACCAAAGATATTATGAAGTGTTTTGGTTGTTCCTTGTACATTATCTACAATATCTCAAATAACTCATATAAAATTCCTTTTTTACATCCTTTGCTTTGATTGATCATTATTTTTAAACATATACTTAATCAATGAATGGTTTAATCAACAAAACTATACAAATATTCCTCATATTCATATGGGTATGTAGTGTGGACCTTCCTCTTTGTTTTAGAGAGACTATGACTTTTATATATTCTAAATAAACATTTCCACCTCCACTAACCTTTTATTTCCCTTGACATTTATCATTGTGTTACTTTGTCTATCAAAATTAAACCCTACCTTTCAATGATCAGTAATAATTAAATCTTACATTACTTCCTCTTCTTCATACAATATTTGGATCCATGGAGGAATGGTCAAAATAACTTATTTTTTTGTAGGTTCTATGGATTCAGATGTGGAATGAGGGTATTATGTTAATGGGTACATTGATGTTGAATTAGGATGGGTAGTAATATAGTATGTAGCAAATCAGGAATAGAAGGGATGGCCTTCCCCCATGAAGTGACCTTCTTTTGTGGATGTGTCTCAATGATATATTTGATAATTTATAGCATCCTGAATACTGAGTACATGCAGAAATATATTTTTTTAACTAAATAAATAGGAACACATATATGTGTAAATGGCCTAGGAGGTGTAAATTTTTTATCCAAAATGGAAGTACATACACTAAATATTTAAAATGCACATGTTTATTTAGTCTAAGACACCATGGATTGGCTTCACTAATGGATGTATAATTTATAATGGTCTAAATTGAACTCACAATAGTATTATAAATCTTAATAGGTTGGATGATACTAGGAAAATCAAAATTCAATAGGCCTTAGGCTATGGTTTGTAAAATTGGCACTGTGAATGCATGAGGCCTCTCAAATAGACTAGGATAGTCTAAAATTAAATAATATAAATAATGAGTGGCTCTTGTTAGATAAAATAAATTATTTATATTTATAGGAGACATCAATGAATCAATAATTATTGTACTTACATTAAATGGTTGGATATCATCCTGAGTAGTTGTAAAACTGATTATTTTATTATATAGGTTATTTTTATAGTTTGTGCAATTAAAACCTATGAATTAATTTCACTTGTGACACTTATTTCAACTCCTATAACAATATTAGGAACAACTAGATCCTCCTTGTGACTCAACTCCAAATATTTATCTTGAATAGAGAATAGTGTGATCTCTACCACCTTATCTCTTTGTTATTCTATAATCTGAGGAGGAGAGATTGGAAGTGTAGCCAATGATATAATTTTTGGGGTAAGAACTTCTTGTCCAAACTCTTACTCTTAATACATATATTTTATCTCTTTATTTTCTTCTAATATTAAATATGTTTCAACTAAGTTAGATTTATCTTTTTCTACTTTTAATTCTTTATTTATTTTTGCTCCCCCTAAATCATTTTCATATTATAATTATATTGGATCTACTTCCACATTATTTTCTTCTAGATTATCATTAATAAAACATCATTTGGTAAATATACCTTCATCATGTATTTATTCTTTTACAACTTGGGGAGACACATGAAGAGTCCTAGGACTCCTTTGATATGTCATCAGTGGTTGTCTAGTGTAAATATGAGTTACCCCTAAAGTGGGTGGAGTGTAAAATGAAGTGGAAACATTGGTGTAAATTGGAGGAAGTGGAGTGGGAATGGTAGTGACTATTGGTAGAGTCATGTAAATTTGGGATGGTTTCACAATAGATCAAGGAACTACCATTGGTGGTGTTATATTAGGAATTGGTGCCAAAGGAGTAGAAATAACAAGAACTTGTGAAAGGAACTAAGGAAGAATTAATTATTTTATTGATGTTAATGGAGGTAGGGGTTAAAATAAAGGTATCCGTATAGTATAATAAGAACTATATATTCATATACCTTAGTTATGGGTTGAGAATCAATAATACTTAGAGTTATGAAGATACCTCTATAGATATTGGATATAAATTGTGGGTATGCCTCACTATATTAACTTGCTTCTTCAACAATTTATATTCCCATTTCTACTTTAGATTGATAATGAGGGGTATTAACACTGTTTAGGTCCATTTTTCACTATCTATTCTCTTTTCATCTTATTTTGTAATGGTAGAATCATACTAGATCCTTTTGAATACTATCAATGACATGCCAACATTATGCATCATTATAAAAACCTCACTATCATCTTCAACATATAAAAATAATAAAGAATTATTTTACCATTGGTTCCCATAGGATATGTTAACTTTATATTCATCTTTATTAATGTGTTCCTTGACCTTATTCATACGGTCTTAATACCTAAATGATACCCTTTTTAAGTCATAATACATTCTCATTTTAACCACAGAGATGAGGTACTCCTATTGGTATACTAGATGTGGCCAATATTGAGAGGGGTTGGATGTAGACTAAATTTTTCAACACCCCTCATTTTGATGTCCACACTTTCATATAAATGTGAAATAATCTCCTGTATAGCTGCTTTATTAATAATAGTATGTGTTAGATATAAAGATCATGCCTTAGTAAATTCAATTATGATCACAATGAAATTAGGGTAATACTAATAATCACCCATTTCCCTAATGCTTTTATTAATGTATTTGTATAACCTAGGCATAATACAACCATATGGTCTTATACACCATATAATAAACCATTTATGTGATCCTCTGAATTTGCCTCCTAAATTTGTATGTGAAGAATATTAAATTCATCATAATTTTTATTTTTGGGATACTTTATAGATGTATCCCAAGGTTATACATGGGATGGATGCACTACATAAGTTATAGCATCTACCAAATATGAAACCATATAGACGTCATCATTTTGTAGGTTTGTTGGGTTTCTTATTTGGTGTCTCATATTGGAGCTAATAATTTCTCCAAGGGGGAAAAATCTTTTTGAATTAAAAATAATGTCTAATAATGGGACCCATATCTCATGAATATAATAAATACTCATATATCCATATAGTTGATTTAAAAAATCCATGGTGATTCTTACTTGTGGCCTAAAACAACTATGGGAATGTAGGGAATTAGAAATTTAATCACAAAATTTCTTGTGTTAGATTCCCATTACTATAATTTATCTTTAACTAGGTTTGAAATAAACCATGAATTTACCATATCCTTGCTTTAGGATATCTAAAGAATAGGGATCCTATATTATCTCTCAAACTCATTTACACTAATGTAAACCACAAGGGTAGTATTACACAAGTAATGCATTAATTTTTGATAAATTTTTCCATTTGTAAATAAATCATAAATCAAGTTAATATAGGGCATTATCTTTGGTTTTTACATAGAACTTTATATGACTAGTACATTAGTATATAAAATTTCATCCTTGTATCATTGTGTGAAGGAATATAATTAGTCCCTTACTTCATATGACTCAGTTGCATCTAATTCTACCTATATGGCCAATTAATGTTTGAATTGAAGCTCCAATATTGTTATATCAAATAATGTATCTATGAATTTAGTCATTCCATTGATGGAATATGTAGAGGGAAGAGGAACATGAGATGAATAATCCATTATCACTATGCAAGTATTATGAGTTATTTAAAAATATTAAATTATTTGTCATTAGGGAACTTGAATTCACAAATTGCACAAGATAGCAAGTGGGTAATGTAATCAGATCATGTTTTTAAACCAAATATATCACTTAGATTTATTATCTATAGTATTAAATATGATGAATTTGTAATTCGTCTGAATTTATTGTAAATAAAACCTTGATTTGATACCTACTTAATCATTTCTTATTTCAATTTATATTTTACATTGTTAAATTTCAGTACATTATTGTTACCACAAGGCATCTTTTCACTTATTATATGTGAATCATCATATTCACATGACATATGTATTCCTTTAGTTATTTTATAATTTCTTTTTTAAGACATAAATATTAATTTTTAACTAATTGACTCATTTAGAGATCCACAGCAACATATTGCTCATATGTTGAGTGTTAGACCCTATCTTTTATACTTTACTTATTTAGAAAAAATATTTGGGGAAGATGACACTTGGTAATATCTTGTATACTCACTTTATGAGAGTTTGAAACTCTTCAATGTGCACTATGTAGACCACAAGTTTATGGGATTATGACATGTGGTTAATCTCACTTCACCAAAGGGTCATTAAATTTTGACTATGTACTATACAATGTTATATTGTAAGTTTATATGATGGTGACCCATTGATAAATATCGCTATTATAGGCTATAACAATTTTACTATTCTTTGAAAAGTCATGGGTTGTTGATATGATGAAATGTGGATCACTATCATTGCTTTAGATGACTTTTTATGTTTTAATTATGTACTTTAATCCTATATGGTGTGGGTCATTGAGATTGTCACATGTGGACAAATACCATTCATTCATAGCATATATAATCTTTGAAAATTATGTAAGAATATATCTATCACATATAATCAAGATTAAAACATGTGGACAATACTTATTTATCTTAATATATACCAAGACATAGGAAACATATTTTTTGATAAAGATTTGTGGGTGAATGGGATGAAGACACATGGCATGATCTAAATCAATAGAATAATAATAGATTTATAAATTTTAAAATCATGATTGAGGATGTTGTATGAATAAATTTGTTCATATCTCATGATGCCAAAGCTAGCCTGCACACTTAGCCATAATAAACAAACTTTGTACAAAAAGTAGATTATTCAATTAATTGAATAAATTATAATCATGGCCCATTTCACCTAAATATTATCACTAAAAGGCATAATATATTAATAAAATATTTTGATTAAAATACAAATATAAACCTTTTAGTAGTCACATTTTGAAATTTTACAAGCCTAGTTGTAATATATCAATAGAAAACATCTTCTAACCCGAATTCAACATAATACAAAAGATGTAAATAAATTTGGTGAGCCTTGACATTGTAATAGAGTCTTAATTATATCTACTGAAACAAAACTAAATAGTTATTGATAAATCACATTCATTTTCATGTGAGCTAGACCTAAACATGCAATACATAAAATATGATCATGAAATTTTTGAATAACAACTGAGTCCCCTCTGAAAAATTTGAATGTGGGGTATGTTGGTCACAACAAATGAAGACTTAGTTTAAAAATAATCCAGAGTATTTGAGAACCCATAATCTTGGTTTTATCATACATAAATTCAAACATTACTAGAAAGAAATAAAATAAACCATAAAATTGAAATAGACTTCAAACATAATCATGTAACATACTAACCCTTCTCAATCTTTAGATTATGTTTTATTATGTGAATATTTAGTTCTCCTTGTTATGATATTTTTAGTAAATATATGGGAAAATATAAACATTGGATTGATCTTATTTTTCAAAATTATTTATCTTTTAAGTATTAATATAAGGGAAGTTTGGCATTGTTATGCCACTAGCCAAACATCTATGGCCCTGATAAAGATACCTTTGGTTCCACTCTAAGCATTTCTCTGCTTCCATCCAGAGTACTTATCCCCAATAGAGATACTTTAATCACACTTATTCCATGAGTTTTATTATTTATTTGATTTTTAACCTTTCTTGGAAGGAGGATTTGTAACCACCATTAACTAGGTATAAAATAATGGAATTTATCTTAATTCAAAAATTTCTTCACTCTTTGGCCTCACCTAATGTGTATTATCTCTAAAACATGTCTTAGACATGTGAATTTATAGTTAATATTTAAAAATGAGAATTATTTTTAAAATTTTCATGAAAAAATTAGAGAAACTTTCAAGAGTCTAATAAATTTATTGAATTCAAATAAAAGGTTTTGCTCAAGTATGACACATACCTTGATCCAAGGACTCGAAATACATTGAGAATATTCTAGAAAGATACCATTTGAATGTGATTTTTGCATTCATTTCTAGGATAATATTGATGGAATATGGAAATCATTGGATTGTTCATAATTTAAACAAACTAGTCTGTAATATCAAAACAACTATGGAAAATAGGAAAATGCTAAAAATGGGAAATCTATCCTATGAAAATAAGAAAATAATCTAGAAAGCAAGGAAGCTAATCTAAGAAAATTATAAATATAATCTAGGAAAGTTATAAATATAATCCACTCCTATCACTAATGTAAAACTAATAGTCACGCAAAATCATTTCTAGCTAGAGCAATCATGAAATAATGTTTCAAGAACTACCAATTCACTAGAAAAGTAAGATAATTACTTTGGAGATATTTTAAGTGAAAAATATTGTTACCCAAAATATCAAAAAAATTGATATAGCCCATTCTATAAAAGAGTGAATTTATCATGATATCATTTTTTTTCATGTGAATTATCCCCTAAAATTAATATGTCTAAAATATTGAAGCCTTAAATTTTGATCTTTTATCAGACCACTTAATGACAATGCATTGGTGATTATTGAAGTTATGTAATGATTATGCTCATGCATCCTCCATATAAACTATGTCTGGTAACCTTGACTAAACACTTTCATATTCTTCCATATAGTATTGCATAAATTGATATGTTGGTAGTCTAAGAGTAATGGGAAACATAGGTGGCTAGTCATAAACTAGTAGGAAAGGTAAAGCTTTGAGGGATTATCTATGCATTGTTTTATCTACCTATAGTGCATACTTTAATAGTATATGTCATTCTCTTAATTTATATTATGTTAATCTCTTAATGACATTCATAAAATTATTCTCAGTGGACTCAACAACACCATTCCATTATGGATAGTAATTTGATGAAAATTAATGGTAATCTAATTTTTGTAGGCCCACTCAATAAATTTTGTAGATTGAAAGGCTAGACAGTTATCACAGACTAAATAAATTAGAGTTTTAAATTTATTTAATATGTTCTCTTCAATAAATTTAATCACATATTGAGCTCTATAATTCTTCGAAACCATACTATATGTCCACCTCATACAATAATTAGTGGCTAGCATAAAAATATTTTATCGTTGTAAATAACTTAGGTTGATTAATTGAGAAAAGTTAATATTCCATTGAGAAAAATGACTTCCTTCGATCACAAGAAATAGCGGCCTCTCTACATGTACTTCCCTATTTATAAATACTTGACACTCATGGCATCTTATAACATGATTGTATCCTTGAAAATAATAGCCAATAGTATCATATTTTAATGATCTTGTGAGATGTAGCATTTTTAGAAGGATGTGCACTACCTATCTTATTGTGTAAATTTTCTAGGATATCTGTAGCTTCTACTCTTGATACACACAGTAAATAGATGCCCTTGATTATTCATTTATAAAACTATATTTTTAATCATATAATGAGTTGATATGATTTTGAGTGCCTCTCTTTACTCTCTATTCAATCCAAGATGGAATTTACATGTAATAAGGTATAGGATACTATGGGCATACCAATAACCTCTATTTACCTATGTTTCATTGATATTCTTGATCTAAATACATGTACATACTTTAGTCATGATCTGGATGATTCCTTAGCATCATGTCATCTTGGTGGGTTTAATTTCAAAATCAAACTCTTGTAATTTAGCAATCCATTTTCCACTTCTTTCTCCAAATTTATTCTAGCTAAGTGTGAGCTTAATAGCTTAGTTCATAATGATGGAATATGTCTTATTTAGGAAATTATAATGCCTATATTTATTTACCACATTGATGAAGGCATATAATTTCTTATGTATCATTGAATATGCATCCTTAAAATTACTATTCATGAAAAGAATTGGATGTTCATTATCATGTACCTTTTATGTGAGTATGGCTACCATAGTGTGTTCTAAAGAAATTGGATGTAGAAATCAACTTTTAGTAAAAGAAGGGATAATTAGAAAATGTACTTAAATAATCATAGTCTAAAATTATTTCTTGGTTTTAGTTATCCATTATATTTTAACATCTTGCTTTAGCATGGCATTCAATGGTTGTTGGTGTTGAATATTAATTTCCTTCTCCCTAGTTTACTTAAGTGTTACTCCATTAGAGATGTTTATCCCACATTCATGAGAATGATGTATTTATTCCTTACTTCCATATTTATTGGTGAATTTAGTCCCGCATGCATGGGATTGTCAGGATTATCCTATCTTATACCTATTTGTACATCTCTATTGTACACTATTTGATAGAGAATACAATAATAGTTGGTTTATTTTTGGTGTGAAATGCTAAATCTTTCATGGCTATAGTAATGATTTCTTAGAGAGATCTTGGCTAACTATTTTTGATAAATCTTTCATGGTATAAAAACAATGAAGGATCCAACTTCACTATTTTCATTGATTTATATTTTTGCATTTAAGGATATGGATCTCTATACTTTTTGGGCATATGGAACATACATATTTTGAAGAATTATTTTGGATGATTCATGCTTGGAGTCTTGAAAAATTTAAAGTGTCATCCTTTTTGGTGGATGCGTACATCAACCTAGATTTATATTGAAGTGCTATAAAAAAAATTTGGTCATTTTTCATTGGATGATGTTCATCTCTGTGGATATTTTTGAATTTTGTAAATGCCCATTATAAGATTTGAATCTTGATTTATATAGTTGTTTACCATGATGCATTTATAGGCAAAGGATTTCCTCTCTAGCCTCTCACTATTCTCCACTCAATGAGACAAGCTTAAATATATCATGGTCATTGCATCTTCCCTTATGTAGTATGTGTATGGCTTGGTTCAATTTGTATTTTTTTGACCATTTACCAAGTCTTAAAGATCATTTTTTTTATTTGTAGTTGATCTACCAAAGGATGAACCATCCATTTTTTTGTTCATTCTTATCTCTACTATGTGATGTTTATCTGGGTGTTGTGCATATTGGATCATGTTGTTTTTTGATGTTGTTGTATATATATAGTGTGTTAAGGTCTATTTTTTATACTTTCATGAGTTCTCACACCTGGTTAGCCATTGAAGTCTCATAACAACCACTTTTCATGTCTTTTAGTAGTGATATGGATGTTAACTAATAACACACTGGTAGTTTTTCAGAAGGATCCATCTTTTTTCCTCCCCCTCCCCTTATGGTGTTCATCCAAGGCTTCAACATCTTGATGTGAAGCTACTATAACCCATGAGAATTGATTAAAGGTGGAATGGTGGTTTATGGTCATGTCCCAATTGCCTCCATTTGATCTTGTATACCTAGTTTATGCATTGATTCCATGTAGGATTGAACTGTGGACCTTTAGTTTACCAATAGTATTCACTCCATGATAGTTTTCACTAGTCTACAGACTCCTCCTACCTTCTCTTTCTCATACCACTACCACCTATAAAAAACCATATATTCATGCTACCAAAGGGATGTTTGAAAAAATCATGGTTTTTCTAAAATCATTCCTTTATGATCAAGGTTTGCATCCTTTTCTTTCAAAAAATCTTAAAATACTCAATATGTCATTCATTTGACTTCTTAAATTTTTTTAAAGATTAATGATAGGTGGATAAAACCTTTGATCAAAATGTAAACATCATAATTAGGGATTAGCTTTATATTATGGGGACACTTTTTTAATTTTTTAATTAAAAATAATATATTGAGGTCCAAAAATATCATTTGTAGATCTTTTGATCGAGTGGAGAGGTCTTTATGATTGGATATCTCATTAAGATTTGTTAATTATCAAAAAATATTGTGGTCAACCTTTATAAGGAGGATTATTTTTTCTTCTGATCTCATTTGTTGAAGACCAATTAGTGAGGAGTGGTTTGGCAGGTGGCCAAACCCCCTCATCAGTAAACCAATTATTTTTCTCCCTTATTTTTTGTTCTCTCATCATATTTTTGGATGAATTTTTCACTACAAATGGCATCCTATTTCCATGAGATATGGCCCACATTGCTCTTTTTTGTCCTGAATTGTACCACTTATACCACTATTGCACTTTGCACTATCTTGGATGTATTTTTTTATTTAATCTAATGTCCTTTACATGTGTTTTGTATATTTTCATATTTTTGGTAGCTAATCCTTTTGATCATGTTTTAGAATACATGATGGCTTTCTTCATCATTTTTCACACTCTTCCATCATCCCACAACACATTATATTCTAGTTTGTGGATTCACACTTTGACACACATGAAGTTTATGTCATGTATCCATCAAGGCCCCTTTCTTAGAACATTACCTTCTTCTATGGAGACATTTTTCTACTCCCTTATTTTTTGGAGACACTCTTGGGATTGGTGATGACTTATTTGACTAGTTGATAGTCTCTTTATTTGGAGTTATTTTGGTGAAACCCAATGTCTTCCTTATTTTTTATTTGGTGTTTATTAATATATATTGTACTTGTACTGAGTTATTGTGCCATGAGAATTTGTTGACTCAACCTTGTCTACTTTCATGTGTTTGTGTGATCTATTCTAGAAACCTTTTCACTTCTTCATTTTCTTGTTTCTTCCATCAACATTAGAGCCATCCTCTTTGAGAGACCTTATCTTTATTTTCAACACCACTTTTTTGATAGTTGATAGTCTTCCACAACTTGAAGTCTAACTATTTTAGTGAATAATAGTGTCATATTATCTTCTTCAATAGTTTAAGAGTCTATTTTAGTGTGATATGGAGTCATTCTAGTGTATATAATGTCAGTTTGTTTAGTGTTTAATTAGTGGATTCAAACCACTCGTATAGACCATTTTCATCCACCTCACCCTTTTAACATTATGAGGGGTTTACATACATATTTTTTTATCATCACTCCACCTACTTGGTAGTATGGGGGGTGTGGTTTAGATCTTGCTTATTGGTGTTGATCATCCTTTGCACCTAACAGTACTCTTTTGTACTTTTGACACTAATGACAATCTTCTTGATTGAAGCTAGTTTAGTAAAGCCTTGTATCATTTTTTTGTGATTGAATAGTGGATTTGAACCACTCATGTAAATTGAGTTCCTTTATGAATTTTGATTACTTGGAGTATGAAATATTTTAGCATCATCTTTGGGGGGATTTATAGCTCTCTCTTTTTCTTTAGATTCTTCATTTGTACATGAGTATATTATTGAGGCACCTTTTTTTTAAAAACCCATATGAGTATTTTTAGTTAATTCCATGGACTTCTTCATGATTATTATATTAACACCAATATGGCATTCCCACTAGTGATCTGTAAATATTAATTATCCCCCTACTAATAAATATTGTTTTTATTTAAAACATATTTTTAAAATATGTCAATTTCTATTATATTTAATTAAAATAAATTAAATTTTAATTGAAATGTAAATTAACTACAACAATTCTAATTATGAGTATTTTATAAACTCATATAAATATATTATTCAATTCAAAACATTCAATTCACATTTTTATCTCTTCTAATAGTCTCTTAATTAATTTCCATGATCTAATTATAGATATCAATAATAATTTAAAATGATATACTACTATAAAAATAAAATAAATAGATACTAGAGATTGTTTACGATATTATTTACTATAAATAAGATGTAAATACAATGATTAAAACTTACATCAATAAACAACTTGCAATTGGATGGTCAACCTCTAAATAACTCTAATCATATATCATAAATGTCCTTCATTTCCAAAATGATCACTTACAAATATATATCTCTTAAATAGGTAATTTGTCTCCTCAAGGAGGAAAAACACTCTCACAAGTTTTCCAAACTACCTTCTAGTTTTCACAAATCCCTCTCTATAATTTACACAGATTAAAAAAGATTCTATAATAAGCAAAATGGCCTCAATCAGGGTATTCCAAAATTTTGCCTTCACAAAAAAACATGATCAATCCTCTGAATTTAATGACTCGTGTTATTTATTATAATAGACTTCATTTGTATGGAATGTCCCTAATTCAAATTCTCATTACACTCCTTTTCTATGAAAATATATGCAACCTGTATTTTTTCATTATTCGGTCTTCTATCTCAAAATAAACAAATCTACAATATAAATGGAAATAATATTGTTTATAACCAACATTGGCTAACAATCTTTATTTTCCATAAAGTATTTTTAAAAATCTATAATAGGCTTATACTTTGTTTATGGCTTGCATGAAATTTCAACACGTAATAATATCTGATCATTTATAGGAGGTTCAAAGCCATGTCTAGTTTAACAAATCTCTTTACCCATATAATTCTAATGCCCCACCTAATTCACCCCACCAAAATTGTTAGCCACACTAAAAGGTAAATGGATGATCCATGTAGACCATGCAATAGGCAAGTGGGAGATAAAGTGGAGTAAATGGTGGGCAAGGTAAGGATAAGGCATGCATGGTAAAGTTTAGCACCATAAAACATATGAGGATTATGTTAATTAAAACATCTCCATTAGATTTTTTTTAAAAAAAAATAACTTTCCATGCCCCATCCAAAATGAAAATAATATTCCACATGGGGAAAGGTAAAAGTCGGTGAATGGAATAAAGTTTGTTTAAAATGGAATAAAGGTTTATTTTTTTAAAAACAATATTCCATGGTGTTATTTACATAACCATGTAAATTTTCAAATGGGAAAAGGTAAAGGTGGGGAATAAGCTTTTATTAAAATAATATTCAATGGTTATTAAAACCACTAAAAAAAGATATTAATTTGGGATAAAAGCTTAAACAAAAATATCCAATGGTAAAATAAAACCATATAGAAATATGATATTAAAATAAAGGATTATCCCAAACCATATGATGAATGAAAATCCTATGGATCAACTAGTATTTTTCCTCACTTCTTACCATCTTATTGGAGGGTTTTCGATCTATTCTCCCTCATGTTCATCAGTCTACCTAGTATTTTGGAGTGTAGTTTCATATTTAGTGATCCTCATATTCAGAACCATTCCTTATTTCACTTGGTAGTTATAGTTACTCGACATCCATTTATTCCAACAAAATCGATTAGTATCCATAGGGACACATGGACTCGCACTTCATCTTTTACTGTACCCATCTAATATAATCTTTAAGGGGGCGGGATGGTGGGGATTGTTGTAGGGGAGGAGTGGGGCTGTGGGGCTGTTAGGTGGAGGAGGGGGTGTTGGTGTAGGATATCACTTTCCTACTCTTTATTTTTATTAGGTGTTACTTCATTAAATATTTTTATCTCACATCCATGAGAATGATAGGTCTATGCCTTACTTCCACCTATATTTGGGAAGTTAGTCCCACATGCATGGGATGGTTAAGATTATCCTATTTTCTACCTATTTGTATATATCTACTATAAAAATTTTCATAGAAAATAAAGTAATAATTGGTTTATTCTTAGTGTGAAATGTTTCATGATTGTATTAATGATCTTTTGGAGAGATCTTAGCTAAAGATTTTTGATAACTACTTTAATGGTTTGACAATATCTACAAATCCAAAATTAAATTTTGTACAAAGTTTATCTTCTCATAGAGAGACAATATATATATTTTTTTAAAGTGTTATATTTCAAATATCTTGAACTTATTTTATATCATTTAAGATACCATATTTAGTAATGACATGGCCTATCAATTTTATCTCTATAACTCTTAAGATGCTCTTCTTTAGATTTAATGACACTCCATATCTTCTACACCTGTGAAATACTTTATATCAATGAGTCAAATGGTCAAATCTATTTTTAAAAAACATATTCAAATAATCCATGTAGATGATGATGCATTTCACAATGATCCTTTGAAAGGAGAATTTCATGGCACATTAGAAAGTTGTTCCTGTATGAATTAGGTTGAAAGGCATCTTCTTGTATACAAATGTTACCCATTTAGTGGTGAAAAAAACCTTCATTTGATCTTTTATTTCTACTAATACTTGATTTTATCCTAATAAACTGTCCTAAAAGGAAATAATTTTAGACCCACTTACCATTTGAATTACTTCATCTATGGGGGGAGAGGATAGTTATCAATTTTTATTCTCTATATAGGTTCTTGAATCAATGCGTAGACTAATCTCAACATTCATTTTTATGATAGGCACAAGGTTGGAAACCCAAGTGGAATACCTTATTTGGAATAAAATCTTTTCATCTAATAGTTTTCAAACTTATGTCTGAATGAGGGGCCCTAAAATTGGATTTAGTGGCCTTTTGTGCTACCTGAAGGGAACAGTTCCTTGATTTCGGGGAATGGTATGTGTAATTACTCTAGAATTAAATATTTTTCATATATTCATAGTTCTAAATAATCACATATTTATATTATATAAATAATTTATTCATTATTTATTTATCACTCTTAGAAAAACTCAAGCCAAGTTTATGTATTGAGGATGTTCATCACTCCCTATGTTTTATTTGATGAAACCAAATTCAATTATTTTTTATTATTTATGTTTTACATTATGTGGATCCATGTCAAAATCCATTTCCAATTATACCATTCACATATGTATTCAATTATATTTGAGTTTTAAGATAACATAGTTTCCCAATTCTTCTATTTTCATGTTCTCAAAATCTCTTTCATATATTATTTGAGATTCAAAGGCTTCACAACTATTCATAAATTGTATAATCTAATTATCATCATCAAACACATAAAATTTTAAAAAACACATATAAATAAATTTTATATCAACCCACTAAATTTGGTAACCTAATTCTTATTATATCTCTACCACAAGGTAATGAACCATCAGGCTACATAGATGTATTTTAGTGTTGAGTGAATGTTACAAAAACTATTATAAATTTATACTAGCTTATTGAATTGAGATGAAATTTTAAAAAAATTATTATATTATATATTATTTCACATATCCAAATATAGTAACCCAAATCTTAATTCAACCATTCTAAAAGCAATGAACCATTTGCACACTAGACAGGTTCATTTTCAAGCTATACATCAGTTACAAAAACTATCATAACTTTTGCCCAAATTATATAATTTAGGTAAAAATTTTAACACATGTTAAAATATAAATCTTATGACACCTATAAAAAAATTGTATTGTAATTCTTACCACATATATTATAATATGTCAAAAACCATCTACCAAGTGTTTTTATAGAATCAGGCGGTACATCTTTGCAGTGGCTAAATGATATTATTTTTTGTGTATAGTTTTTATATTTCAAGGTATTTAATTTCATGAATTTTAATCAAAAAATTATTACATCAGTATTACCTCAATTAGAGAAACTTCTTACCAAGTCTATCAGTCAATACATTTTCATGGTTACTCCAAATGGTCCAAAAATTAGTATATATTTTTTAAGTTTCATATGATGTGACCTCAAAACATTTCATCATATAATTGATACTAAAATTTAATAACCATTTCTAACAATTTTTTGAGACTTAACACTCCTTTTATATTAACATAAATAATCAAAATGTATTCATACTTTCTATGGAAAATGAATAGTTTAATAACATCATTCAAAGAGGTAAACATAATTACATAAACAAGGACACCCAACAAATAAAATAAAACACATCAGACTCTATTTTTGGTTGGTTAAATATTTCATAAACATTGCAATGCTCTTGCATCATTTTAATAACAAGTATTGATGATCTTCTTTATGAGTTCAATGGGAAAAGGTATTTATAAAAACTTGATCTTAAATTTGGATACTAGAAAATTCTAATTCAAATTAAATATTGGGATAAGAAGACATTCATAATGCATTAGCATCACTAACAATTCAAGGTCATAATTTTTAGTCTCAACACCACATCAACCACCTTTTAAGCATTGATGAACATGGTACTCTATATATTATTCTATAATTTTATTCTTATATTTTTTTATGACATTTTGGTATATAATAATTCATTAGAATCCCATCTTGAGAATTTGGATTATTTATTTGATATACTATCCAAGAATAAATTTGGTCACATAGTATATATGAGTGGGTTTTTTATTAACCCTACATAGTTCAATGCCATTTTTTAAATTAAATACCCAAGGCTCTTAAGAATCATAATTATGTCTTAAATTTGTTAGTATTCTATAAAGGACTTTTGAAGGAACTATCAACAATAGCACATCCCTTCTCTAACATCACTAGGATGGATTCTCTCAAGTGATCCAAATAACGAAAAAAATATATTTTGAGGTTCTCAAAAGATATTTGGTATGTACTTTAGTTTTATCAAACTTAAATTTCTGAAAGGCTTTTGTCATTAATTGTGATACCTATGTATATATACCATGTGTAGTTATGTCTCATTATAACCACGCGGTTGCATTAAAAATTGGTAAATTTAATGAAAATGGTAAAATAATATCCTAATATATTAAATATATTATTTCAATCATACATGCATTTACTAGATGGTTTTAGTTTATGCTATGATAAATTTATTTGTTTAAACATGCCACCTCAGCCTTAAGCACTTAGTAAATCAAGGGTCATTAACATAGGAAAATAATAAATAGATTGATCACCTTAAATAATATAACTTTGAGATCCATTAAAATTAATGGAAGGATAAGATGATCATATGAGAACATTCCCATGATCAATAACTACCAATATCTCAATCCATGTCCATTACCCAACATGTTTGGACGCATAACCTTCTATAGGAATAGATAAGTCACCTTGTCTCAATTAAATTCATGTAATAAATTAAATATGAAGGTAAGTATAATACTTGTTTAATTCATAATTGAATTATATTTTTCAAAGGACACTATTACTTAAGGGGTGAATATCCATTTGTTCATAATGCACTAGACTTGCCATTTGTCTTCATTTGTAAGATATGTGGGGTTATATAAAACATATAAAAACATCTATGAAAAAAATTAGAATAGAATGAAGGCTATCATTATGAAAAATGGTATTTGAGAGTGAAATATAAAAAAATAATTAGTGGTGGAGTGTTCCTTTACCATTATTTTTTAAGCCAAATTTGGTCCCACAACAAAAGTGGAAAATTATGTTAGTGTAATTTTTTAAGTTTTTCCCAGGTTTTAGGGTAAATATAACTTTTTTATGGTGGTAGATAGATTGAATAACTATTCCCATTTCATCCCAACAATAAAGGCATATATAAATAGTCCTAAGGCTGAAAATTTGTGCTTCTAACATGTGTCCAAGCTACTTGAGATCCATAAATAGATCATCTATAATTGGGATTAAATTATCAAATCCATTTATAGTGTGAGATGTTTTGAAATGTAGGTGTAACATTTAAGATGAGAAATACATACCACCCCTAAATATATTGACAAATATAAATGGGTAACAAGAGTTTGGAAGGTTACCTAATAATGTATGCAAGAGATAAGATAGGAAAATGGGTACAATGGATATGTTTGGATAAGTATTGGTACAAAATCACATACCACATAACTATAAAACTTTCTCCTTATAATTAATTGAATTCTTATGGGCATCACAACCATTACATTGGTAAATTCATATGGGAAAGATCATAAAAAAAGATTATTTTTTTGAAGAAATGAAAAATATTATGAAACTATTGAGAGATAACATGGATTTTAGTGCCAACAAGATGAAGTAATAAGTGGATGAACATACGACATAGAGGAGTTTTCAGATTAGAGACATGTTTTTCTTATAGTTGTAACTATAGAAATAAAATACATTAAAAGATAAAGGCAATTATAAGTTGCAACCAAAGTATTAATAATGGGACATAGTGGGCATACGTAATGGGGGGATATGTTACCTACAGATTGGACATACCAAAGAAGGAAAGGTTGCATGATTCTTTTCATGTGTCATGTCTAAATAAGAAAATATGGGCACATTTGGAAAACAAATTGATGTATTTTACTCTTATTTCTCCAAATTCATTATATCTAAGTGTGAGCTTAATATCTTAGTCTAGAATGATGGCATATGTCTTATTTAGGAAATTAGAATGCCTACATTTATTCCCCACATTGATCAAGGCGTATAATTTCTTATGTATCATTGAATATGTATCCTCAAAATTGCTATTCATTGAAGGAATTGGATTTCAATTATCATGTACCCATTATGTGAGTACGGATACCATAGTGTGTTCTAAAAAAATTAGATAAAGAAGTAAATCTTTAGTAAAACTAGGGATAATTAGAAAAGCAACTTAAATAATGATAGTCTAAAATTATTTCTTGGTTTTAGTTGTCCATTATATTTTAACATATTGATTTAGAATGGCATTCAATGCTTCTTGGTGTTGGATATTACTTTCCTTCTCCTTAGTTTTCTTAGGTGTTATTTCATTGGAGATGTTTATCCCACATTCATGAAAATGATGGGTTTATGCCTTACTTCCACCTATATTGGGGAAGTTAGTCCCACATGCATGGGATGGTTAGGATTCTCCTATCTTATACCTATTTTTACATCTCTATTGTAGACTATTTGATAAAGCATACAATAATAGTTGGTTTATTCTTGGTGTGCAATTTTGAATCCTTCATGGTTGTAGTAGTGATCTCTTGCAGAGACCTTGGCTAAAGA
>JARHVA010006563.1:400000-437500 GCA_037957365.1 Torreya grandis | reverse complement strand
AGGACATGACTAAGGTTTTTTATCAAGACTTGACCAAAAGGTGGTTAGAAGGACTTGATCATCTTAAGGGTAGATGCTCCTTGTGAAGTTGATGTTTCACTCAATACTAGTCAGAAGGACATGATAAATCTCTTGTTTTTAATTTATTATAGGAAAATTAGTCCATGTTATAGTCCTGAGAGTGGGTTTTGTTATGCATTAGGGTTTCCCATAGGAACTATGTGTTGTGTGTTTGATCTTGTGTATGCACTGAATGAATGAGCTCTCTTGTTAATGTTGCTCGATAAAGTTGATATATGTTGATTGTTTAATATTTTTAAAGGGTTGGAATTAAAATTAAAATGTCTAGGCTCACTGATTCAACCCCCCCTTCGGTGATTGTACCTTAAACATTATACGCAAAACTCACAAGCTTTAAAATAAAATAATATATTAAAAAATGCATTGCATTTTGTTGAACTACCAAGCCATTTCAACTTATCATTTTATGTAAATATACCCATATATATAATGACATATGTGAAATAATTTTAAATTATCACTAAAATTAAGATGAATGTAGAAGGTATAGTAGATAGAGAATAAAAAATAAAAAACCATTTGTTTCCTTCCTTTTCTAAATAAAATGTTCTTCAAGAGAATAATTCAAACCTACAAAGAAATATATCTTAATAGAAAATTCCAAAGAACACATCTATACATTATCCTCTTCTCTCATAAAATCCATACAAATATACCCATGAAAAGATACTCAAAATAAAATAATTTCATGCATGAAAATTTAATTTGAAAAACTTGTTTATTAAAATATTCACCATGTATTTATTTTTTAAACCATAGGTTTTCATATCAATAGGACCAAAAGAATTTAAATAGAGTAAACAAACTCAATCCATGTCATTTATCATTACAAACAAATAAATGGACCACCATAAATCTCTTATAAGATTTGAAAGTATAAACCAATAATTCTTCATAACTAAAATAGGTGAATAAATCATACATTATAACCAAAGATTCCACAAAAAATAAGTTAAAACCTCTTTCTATTTCCTTCTACCAAGCTTAATATGATTTTCCAATTGACAGAGCTCTACTTCCACATAAAAATATTGAAAATGATAATTAACACACATTAAACCATTATTTTTATATGAAAGTAACTACCATTTAATATCCCATAGTGATATGTTATAAATCATTTTACTTACAACTCTTACCAATAAAACAAAAATGTTAGGCCAAAATAGTGATCTATCTATCCACTTAGAAAATTAACTAACTACATAGCTAACTTGACTACCAAAACCTTAGATAGGTACTTAGTGATGAAGTTTATTAATTTTGAAGTATCTCATATCAAGAAGGATTGAGCATTGAGACATTAGATCATTTATTAATTTTGAAGTTTCTAGTAAATTACATAGTTCATGAATAACATGATTGTTTTTAAAACAAAAATTATTTATGACACTGAAAGGAACTAATTTTTAAATGAAGAAAACTAACTGAATCACAAAACACATTATAAAGGGATCTTGAAATGGAAAAGTAATAAAATCCTAAGGGAATGTTATATTTTGAAGGTTTTTTTTAAATCTTGATGTAATTATATAAAATTGCAATGAGATAAATAATAATATGTAGTAATTAGTTTTAATTTACTTATTCTTTCTAGAGAGACCAAAAAATGTGAACATTGGTTTCAATTGCTCAAATGTAAAAATGGAAAACTAAAACTTAGTAGCTCTTGGTATTGAGATGTAATGTAATAGCCATATAAATATTTTAATGTCTCCAATCCTCATATCATAAATTAAAAAATTATAATTAAGGAAAGTGTCAAACTTTTTAAACAAAATAAAATAATATTGAACTTAATTTTATATCCCACCATTCACAAACAAATCAAAAATTTGATGCGAATATTATTTTTGCTACTAGATATTCCACATTGGTAGATAATTTGGCTCTCATTTGCATAATGAATGGAAAAAAATAGGATATGAATATATTTTATAAACCTAAATAAAGCCTCTGACAAATATAATTCTCTTTTACCATCATTAGATAAAATTTTACAAATGGTACATGGATATAAAATGAGTATATCCTTCATTCCAAGTAAAATATTACTTTTAGCATTACAAAATTTGAGTTATTGGGGCATATTGTTATGAATAAGGGCATATCTATTGATCCTGATAAATTAAATGTTATGTTAAATATGTTTTGCATAAATAGTGAGATGAACTAAAGCCTTTTTTTTGGAAAATTAATTTTATGAGGAAATTTATTTATTGATTTATTGAAATTGTGAGACCTCTTAATGTTATGTCAAAATAGGATGAATAAATAGAGTGGACCCCTAAAAAAAACCAAATTTTAAGAGTCTAAAATTTCCATCATGCAAGATCTAATATTGATTAGTCAAAATTTCACAAGAGACCTCTACATTTATTCATTTGATTTAGAATGTACAATAGAAATTATGTTAGAATAAAGGGTGGTATTGGAGAGCAAATCATTTCCTTTATAATTAGAATATAAATTATGATCTTATATATTAAACATTGGATAATAAATTTTATACCCCTTTCAAATCTATTAAAAAACATAAACATTACATAATTCAGAATAAAGTGCATGTCATAATTCCCCATCCAATATTAAAATTCATGTTTAGACAAAATTAATTGGGATAAATAAGAGGAAAATGGATGGCCATATTATGAGAATATGACACTGAGGTGAATCCAAAAAAAATATAAAGAGGCCAAGGTCTTATCCATATCATCATAGATGTGGACCCAATGATCAATATATGTAGATGGACCAAACAAAAGTGAATTGGGATGAATGGCATGCTCATTTTTTCCACTTCTTTTTCTATGGAAAGTTTCCTTATGAGTTAAATATTATACATAAAATAGATTTAATGATTAATCTATCTCATTATATTTTCAATAATGGATTCTTTTACCAAAAAAATTATGATTAGATATACATTAGGTGTATAATCATGGAAGAAGATACAAATATAATGAGCATGTTTCATTAAAAAAAAAAGGGAATTTGACACCTTTAGGCTAAACCTGTAGCTCATTAAATTCAAGGGTTCCATTAATATCCTACATTTCTAAGGATGTGCATGTCCAAATGATAAATTTACACAAATTTCAAACATTCAAAAAATTAAGGAAACATTCAATAATGCCTTTACAATTAGTGATTAAAAATATAACCTTCACACAACATAGGGACTTTATTTCATTTGAGCTATTAAAATGAATTACACAAGTGGACACATTTTTGTCTTAAATTCAAATAATTATTTCACAAATTCATATAAATTAATTTCAATAAAAATAACATATCTTGAGAAGTGATCATTTTTTTTGAAAAATGCATTTTTACATGGTTTGGCACATGATACTCTAGCTTTCCACAATGGGAATGGATTTACATTTATTGTGTTTATATAATGTGAAAATATCAATAATAAAAATTTTAATTATATTCAAATTACCATCCCAAAGGGACTAGAGTGGTTTATTCTATCAAATAAAATCTCATTGGTGTTATTAATAAAATAAAAGGAAAGAAACCAAAAGAGTGGCACTTGTTCTTGAGGTATGCATTATCGGTGGGCATAACAAAGTTTTTTAAAATCATTTAAGTATATCCAAAACTATATAATACAAGAGAAGCAATGTTGAATTAATTATTATTATTATTACAAACAATTTCCATGAAACTGTAATTGTCAATATATATATGGAATACCAAATGCAATAATCTTAGATATCATATTAGTTATAAATGATGCATTATAAATCATAATTAAAGTAAAAAATACACTTATATTAGGTTATTTGAATATTAACATTATAAATCAATCTAAAAATTTAAAAATACCTGAAAACCCACATTAAATCCTATAATATGCATTTTATATTGGAAGGACAAAATACTTTGTCAATACTGATTATTGATCACACATGGTCAAATTTTGAAAAAGATAAATAATACATATATAAAGTAGATTGATATTAGAGCAATCACAAAAAAAATTATTTATCCTTTTGCAATACACATATCGAATAATTTAATATGAAAATACAACATTCATATAATAATCTAGTTTTACATATTACTTATTCATATTTTCCATATAAAAAAATATATATTCATGTACTTAGACATCTAATCGCATTGACAAAATTATAGTTTTTTAAAATTTCATGTCATTTCATACTTGTAGACATTTAGATTATACTTATATTTTATAGTGAAAAAAACACCTCTTCTTCTTGGATATCCTCACTTAGAATATAAAAAATATACAAAATACTAGTACATAATACATCTTTCATCCACACCACTGAAGATAGTCCCCCTTTCATTGACAAAACATTCACACAATAGCTAAAATTATAAAAAAAACATAGGAAAAATTGATATCCATTAAATAATAAATAATATAATTATGTTTTTATACATTTGACATTTAAATTAGTAAGAAATGTTCATTCAAAAATCCTAAATAAACACAATGAATTTATATAAAGCTTTTTCCATTCTTTTCTTTGTCATATCTAATGCATGTGTAAAGCAATGTAATTTAAAATTACAAAATTTATAACATAAGGTGATTTTACTAATATTTTACAATCTATTTAATTATTTGTAAAATCAAAGTGTTGTCATTTTCACATATGCATTTGATTACATTTTTCTTGCTATTATCACATTGTTATAGAAAACATGGAAACATGAAAAGAAGGCATAGAAGATAAAGTTTTGGAAAGAGAATTAAAATGGTATGTAAAAATAATCTTAGATTTTTTTTACTTGTTATTAATTGATATTTATTAGCATTTCCATCTTTCTTGTGTATTAAATAAATGATCTACAATATATTGACAAAATTTGATGACCTTTGCTTCTAAAGAGTTGGAAATATAATTCATGGTTATGTCATTGTTTATAGAGGGATACTATAAAAAGAACAAAATAAAAAAAATTTATGTGATGATTTGAGAAATGCAAAAGGAGAAATGATATTTACTCTCAACATAACCCATAACTTGATTGAAATACATGGACACAAAAATTTCCCATTGAAACCAATAAGCATAACAGACATTCAATTTTCTCCCAAAATTACATATGATCATATATATTATGACATCATATTATTGGTTAATGAAACAAGCACAATTGAAATTATATCAAACTTTTTCACATATTACAAGTTTATTCCAGACTCTATAATCAAACATATACTAAGTGCCACTAATGTATATGTAACTGGGACAATCACTATAAGTATAACCTCTGTAGAAAATTTAGGTCTCCAACTCATTTTGAAGATTAAAGACAAAAATTATAAAAATGATGCAACACAAGCAAGTTGTCATTTTTTCATATACTCTTTGATTTCAAACATGTTTTTTACACCAAAAAAAAAATTATTTCAATTTCAACTTCAAAATTGTATATATTTGGAATGTTCAAAGCTTTATTTTCCATAATTCAACATGAGCTACATAACAAACAATTTCCATTATTTCTTTTTGAGAATCTAGTGAAGCAAAATTTTCTTGGAAGAGCATTGAAGATTGGTCAAGAAATATTCATCATTGCAATATAAAACATCAAATAATTAGAACACCTAAGTATGTTATTAGATTTTAAAAAATAGGTATGTTATTTCTCATGCTTTCATTCATTTTTAATACTCTGTTATCCAAAAATATTGATAATGTTATTTACTATTCAAGTTTGCATTGTTTTGCAACTGAAATACAAAACCTTCAAAGCTCAACAATTCATATTGTGTTACAACTCTTTTTACATTGTGTTTTAATGACAAAAATGTAATTGCACTATCTTTTAAAATTAAATGATGTTGTATTTATTTCAAATTAAACTCTTTTGCTAAATCATATTTGCATTTTTATAGGTGCAAGGAATATTACTCATTGTATGTGTGTGTGTGTGTGTGTGTGTGTGTGTGTGTGTGTGTGTGTGTGTGTGTGTGTGTGTGTGTGTGTGTGTGTGTGTGTGTGGTGTGTGTGTGTGTGTGTATATATATGTATATATATATATATATATATATATATATATATATGTATATGTATATATATATATATATGTGTGTGTGTGTGTGTGTGTGTGTGTGTATATGTATATGTATATATATATATATATATATATATATATATATATATATATATATATATATACATATACATATACATATATATATATATATATACATACATATATATATATATATATATACATATATACATATATATACATATATATATACATATATACATATATATATATATATATACATACATACATATATACATACATACATACATATATATATATATATATATAATATGCCTTTTCAATTAATTTAAAAAAATTAGGCATCCTAATTGAAACACTTCAACTATTACATTATATAACTTTGTATTAAATGTCAGGTCAATAAGAAATTATTGGTGTATTATATTTCTTTTCTTACCATTTACGTTACTTAGTTGTGTTGGTATATTTGGGAAGTTTATCTCACATGTATTGGGATGTTGGTTCTTTGTCTTTCCTACACCTATTTAGAGGAAATTAGTCCCACATACATGTTATGGTTTGGATTATCATAAATTCCACCTATGTCTACATCCCTTTGTAATATTTATTGACTTAGAACATTTAAAGTTTTCTATATTGTGGTGAGCTATTTAGCTAAGAGTTAAGTAAGTTGTGAGTTGTGAAAACTTTGAGAGTTGTGAAAACTTTGAGATTTGTGAGAGATATAAACTTAGTTAGATGTAATCTTCAATCCTTTTTTATGTAAATCATTTCCATTATATGAATACATTTATTTTAGCCATACTCATTTCTTCTTTTCTAGCTTCAACAAATTATTGTGTTCAATTTTTTCATCATCGGTCTTGGATGTTCATTATTGGATAAATATTACATAGTATCACAGCTTCAAGTGTTGGCAACAAACATCAATTTTTATTTTGTTTTTAATATTTAAAATCATTAATTGATTATTCTGTTTTATCCTTCATCAGTTGCTAAAAGATACAACATGGATCAGTGTGTTCATTTATAGTTTTTCTCCCCTTTGAATGTGTTAATATTGGGGAAATCAAGTTTAGTTTTTAAGGTTTGAATTCTATTTTTTTAACTTTTGACTTTAACCAAATATTTTTTTTGTTAGCTGATCCATCTACCACGTAGTTGGTTTTCTCTCTCCAAGTCTCTAATAAAAGTTTCTTGTCACTTATTTATAAATCTATTTTTTTATAAAAACACCTATTCTTTTTCAAACTATAAAAAAAATGACCCAAACCATTTATACACTAGTTTTCATATTTTCATATCATTTTGAAATTTTATTTTTTATTAAAAATTGAAAATATTATCATGTTTTTATTGATTGATACTATTAAAAAAAAAAGTTTAAAAAAACCACAATATTTAGTAAATCACGGTCTTCCCCTACAATTTTTTATTTTTATATATTATAATAAGTACCTTAACAAAACCATAGTCTAGTTTTTGATTAAGTAGATAACAAAAAATTATATAGACCCACAAAGTTCCATGTAAATTTATAAAACTTACATGGGAATTCATCTACACAATACAAAAGATCTCATCAAGATAAAGATGGGGATAATAGTGATTTTGAGTTAAAGGGATTAACCTGTGAGGCACCACATAAAAGCTCTCTTGCAATGCATTCACTATATTTTTTTTATTCTTTGTGGATTTGATTATAAGTTTATAGTGGTCTAAGAAGGCCGAGGATATCTCTGGTACACTTATGACATGAATATATGTTATTTGGATAGCTTTAATTTTATCCTTAGAATGTTTGGCATTAAAACATTTGAAAAAGTACTTAGATGCATAGACACTTAGTTTAGATCCCTGAATATGGTCACAATTAGTTGAAAATTTTAATTATTGACATATCCTTAACAATTAAACATGCATTCAAAAACATGACACTTATCAACATTCCTCTAAATGATTTATTTAAAATTTAAAATTAATAATGTGTTCATTATCATTGCTAAACATTAATATCCAATTCAACAATTAAAAATATTCATAATAATCTTAGATTTCTTCCAAATTAAGTATGTTTGTTATTAATTCTTTGGGATATGTTCACACTAGGTAGATAAGTCTAGTACCACAAACCTATCCACCTAGAATGTTCTCATCTCTACACCAATTAATGGCTAATTTATAAATTTAAATTATTTGTTTGGATCTTATAACACTTTATGTAAGGTATGCTAAAGTAATTTTTCAAAATGTTTCACCATTTAATCAAATTAAAATATCATTTTAAAAGGACTTGATTCCTATTTTGGGTTTATGGATTAAGCACTTATACATTATTATACATTGAAAAAATATGACATATTATTCTAAAATTAATTACAAATCACTTGGATAAATCACAAGACAAATGTAAATCATTTGAAATCAATTATAGAGATAACATTGTCAAGTATCAAAGATAAATTTCTAGATGCATACATATACTCAAAGAGCACAATTTAAAATCAATCTACATGGGAGAAATGCATGTTTTTTTATCCCTTCATTAAATAATTTGGATACGTAGGTAATTTTCAATCATCAAGTGGGTGCTTGGGTTTAGCGTCTCCCATTACACTATTGATATTTTTTTAGTTTTATATCTCCCACAAAGACCTTTATATTTTATATTAAAAAATAAATAAAAAATTGTATTCATCTGGTAGAAATAGAGTGGAATAATATCAATTTGATCAATAGACACAAGAATAAATGTTAGAACAATCACTATTTTCTAGAGTCAATGGACATAACCGACCTTTTATATTAACTAAGGAACATCATCTTGTTTGAAAATATCTTTAGGTTATACCTTTTATCCTAAACTATCATACTTTTATATTTCCATGTTTCTCATTGTCAGATATAAAATACAGTCAACCAAAAATTAAAAAATCTAAAAAATTTAGTGGTTGTGCTTAATATTTTCTAGCATATGCCACTTATCAATTGCAATTTATACTTTAGTCAATTTTTGTTTTCATTAGTATTTATGCTTGAAAGTTATATATTACAATATGAATATATCTATAGAATATGATACCCAGATGTCCTAAAGTTTTCATTTTTTAAATGAAAAATATGATAAATCATATTAGTGAACCCATACACTTTTATTCCATATCTTTCTTTATTGATATATAATAAAACACTTTTATAACCATATGACAACATATTTATGATCTATTTTGATTTTTAATTATGTTACATGATTGATATTTATATGGATGTTTATATCAAAATTTACTTGTGAGAATTATATTTTTTACAAGTGTTTTTTATGTCATTTGGATGGTTACAAGTATAATAAAAATATGATATTGGACAAAGAATGGAAGAGTTCAACAAATAGTCACAACCATGGTACATAGGTACAAAAGGGTCAGTGTAATAAATATTTATTAATTTCCACCATTACCTTATTCGTGTTGTTTTTAGTGTAGATATCAATGATTTGCATAATTGTTTTCATTTATGGTTTGAATTACCATCATTAGCATTTGGACAATTGTGCTCATTATTTTATCTTTATCACATGTTAAATGATGTATGTTTTCTATGTAAATTAAAAGGTGATTTGGTGGAAACAATGAAAACTAACTAAACTTATCTATATTGGCAATGATATACATAAACAATAGTTTATAACATGGATTTGTTCAATCATTATTTATTTTCAAATCTTTGACTAAGGCCATGGAAAAATTATTATTAATAATTTAATAGCTTGGTTTAGGATAAAGTATTAGATTAAGGGTTTGGATTTAGATTATGTAATAACAAATAAATGGGTCTTGGTAAAAGAGTTAATATAAGATAGTTTGGAGTGGAAGGAATTAGTCCCAATAAGATAGAGAGTAGAGAATGAGGAGAATGAATAGTGTTGGCTATATGGTACACTTACTTTATTTCTCAGGCACAATGAAGATTCAATTTTTGACATCCATGATTTCCCTAGAAGTTATTTTTTTTTCATGGGGTTTTTTAAGGAAATATTCCATTAAAAATTATTAATGGGACTAGAGGTTCCACCTGTAGTACAAAAAAAAATACAAGCACACAAGTGTATAAGAAAAGGATAAGAAAAATACACAATAAAGGAAAGGAAAGTATATTCTATTTAATTGTGTTATTCCACTAAGATATTTTCTCATTCATTTTATTATTATTATTATTATTATTATTATTATTATTATTATTATTATTATTATTATTATTATTATTATTATTATTATTATTATCTTATGGTAATTTATATTTTGATGTTTTACTTGGAAAAATTAAGGGAGGTTATAGGAACTTAGATAAGGAATTGTATAAAACACTAACTCAAACCTTAGGTTATCTAGCAAAATATCAATTCTTATAGCAAGGGTTTCTTTCCTTTTTAATAGTATTGAAAACTATGTTTTATGTTTTAGCAACACTTTTTATATGATTTTTGTCTTTGTTATGAAACCTTAGTAGATGATTCTTATAGTGGTAGACTTTATCTCACCCTTAGATGGAATTAAAGATTAATCAAATAATGGAAAAAGGTCTTTAAATTGTTAAATTAGGTACTGTGCCTATGGAATGTAAAAACCTAAACCATGATGTGTTTATGTTTTATATGTATCCTTGTGGTGATTGTTTTGTGTGTTTCAAATGATAATTTATTGGTGCTAAAAGGATCTTCTTCCACCATGACATGTATGGTTTTCTTAATTTTGTATTTTTTTTTTAATAACTCTTACAATCTCATGGCCGATGTATGTTGTGGTAAAATGGGATAATCCCACTCTCCTATTTTTAGAGGTTATAAAGTGGTGTTGAAAATTTTAGTGTTGAACTAAGTTGATTTTCTTATGACATTGACAAGGTTATGTTAGTTGAAAATATATCATTGGTAATTTAATTAGGTAATCTAAATAGATGAAATAATAGTTTAATTATCATATCATGATAATGAGGCTTTGGGAAACTATCAGATTGTTGTATACATTCTAACTATAAAGCCATAAGTATTGAAATTCACCCTTGGAATTCATCTTAATATATGTATTATTGGTCCTATTTACTTGGCTTAAAGTATAAATTTTGGTATTCAAATGTTATAAATTAAAAAAACACTATTTCTAAGTTTGAGATGATTACATTTATAATATAGTTCTTTTAATCTATATCAGTCTTGCATTGTTATAAACTATATACATATATTTGTTAAGACAATATTGTTCTTTGCATTATAAGCTGCATAATTATAAAGTGTAACTTGAATTTTTGATACTTCTATCTAGATTTGGGTGATTGTATAACACAAAATTATGTAGTAAAGACTTTTGATTTTCATTGGATAGAAAACCTAATTTTTATCTTAGCTAATGTGTAGTGGAGCATTATAATCTATGTGTAGCTCAGCTAGTTATAGACTATTCATTCATTTTGTTCAAATTATATAAATAATGAGTCTAATTATATATGTTGAATGGAAGTCTATTATATGATTTTGTAACACATCATTTATGTATTAGAATAATATAGCATAAAAATCCTAAAGCAATAATAATCATTGGAACATTTATGGATGACTATTGTCTAGTCATGTTTTTATGGATGACTACTTTAACTTAGTTTCATTATATATTTTTATTTTTCACTATAATAATTATAACACAAATCATGGTCCATTATTATTCTCATACCTTCACTTAATTATCTTACATACATATATTTATGACTTAACAAGGACTAGGGTAAAACCTTAGCTTTTATTTGGGTTTAAATTCATTGTAAATGAATATATATTAAATTAATTTAATTATTCTCATATTAAGGTTGATGTTACAGACTTGTTAATGTGTCATTCTACATACTAATTTATTTTTGAATTAATTTTTTTACATCTTATATTGATAAATTAACTTTGAAATGGTTGTCCTTAGTATTTGATTTAGACAAATCCAACTGTATGCTACTTAAAAAATAAAAAATAATTACTTTTTTTTTCATTAATAAATTGTGACTTTTAGGTCTTTCTTAAATTTGTATGGTCTATCATATAAAAATTTTAGGATTTTACCTTCAATGAGCTGAGTGGAGGTTGAAAGTTTTCTAAATTTTATTTTTGATTCTTAGATAACACTTTTGTCATGCATGATTAATTTATTTATGTTCCCATCTCATATAATATTGAATTAATGGTAAATTTTTTCCATAATTTCATATGTATAAAAAGGACTCTAGATTCAATATGCTTAGCACACTTATACACATGCATGCATGCATGTGTGCGCACGTGCACACACACACACACACACACACACACACACACACACACACACACACACACACACACACACACACACACACACACACACACACACACACACACACACACACACACACACACACACACACACACACACACACACACACACACACACACGCACACGCACACGCACACGCACACGCACACACGCATGTGCGTGTGCGCGTGTGCGTGCACGTGTACACACACACACACACACACACACACACACACACACACACACACACACACACACACACACACACACACACACACACACACACACACACACACACACACACACACACACACAAAAACACAAAAAATGTGTGTGTGATCATCTAAAAATGTTTCTTGAGTGCCAAGTATGTTACTTGATACAACCAATCTTTATCTTAGACCTAAACTAATCTTAGGGCCTATTTATAAACTTATCCAACTTTCTTACATGCCACACGAATCCATAGACATCTCAAAATAAGTCCTAAACCCTTCTTTAGGCATCTATGGAGTTAGTTCCTCATGTTTTTCCTCCAGACACTAGCACCAGAACGGGAAATTAGTGTCACAACACTAATATCCTTTTTGGATGTTATTATCCTTTTCACTCTTTAAAACTCTAATATATATATTTTAAATTCTTAAGACACCTAGGGTTAGCCTATACCTATTTCAAATAATGATGAAGAACTAGATAAATATATATACATGATATTTATACCTTTATCCACTACATGGAAATTAGATCCAAATACCCAAAAAAAGCTTAGAATACATTATACACAATCAAGGTTATTAATCCCTATTTTTCCTTACTTTTATATATAGTCATATGCAACCCTATTATGGTCAAAATACATAGATTTATAGTCTCAAACCTCACTCAAATAACTCAAACTAAAATTTATAATAGCATCACTTGCATGTGCACTAGCACTTAGGTGGGGGAAAACTACATCAAATTTTATCCCTCCTTAGAGTATTAGTATATAGGTAATTCTCATCATAGTGGGGTGTTAAGGATGTCCAACCTACCAAAATAACACCACACATTTACTACTTTAAAAAATTAAATTCCCTAATCACAAGGATGTATATATTTTGCATACAAAATTAGTCATAATAGGTTACAAATAGTGAAACAGGGTTTGCCCAAATAAGAATAGGCTTAACAGACTCAAACATAGGGGCTCTTAGAAACCCAAATCGATAATTGCATATAGGAAATAATCACCATAAGTGGAAAATAGGGATAGAAAGATGTTATCCAAGATAGGTCAATATTTCCCAAGAGGGGTTTTGATACCTAGATCTTATATACATCACTTAGCTCAACTATTCATTTGAGCTAAATCCTTCATATCAAATAATTTATAAGTATTCATTTGTTCCATTCATTACTACTATTATAAATGTCATATTAGCTTATTTATTTCACATATTAGTGGTTTTATTTATTGGATATTTTATACCTTGATTTAATTTACTCAAACCCTTTAACAACCTAGGGCTTAAATTCTATAAGCCTAAAAATTTAAATCATTTAGTGAACCTAACTTATTTTGAATAGTGAAAAAACCCTAGACCTATATTTTTTTAGGATTTATATCCTTTTGTTTCCTACTCTTTTTTTCTATGTTAGTGTTTTCAAACCTAATATACTATACCCTAGCTTCCCTCTTATAACTTGCATTGCCAAATTTCATGGATAAAGAATATTATTTTCCTCCTCATCATCTCCATGAGGGTGATATCTATTTTCCCTCTAACTAGGTCCATGTTATCACTCAAATAGGTGAGGCAATCTATAGTAACATTTCAAATGTATATACTCATCCTATCCATGCCTTTAATTCTTTATTATAGGTTGTGTGCCTATATGTTCAACTAGGAGCAACTAGGGTTTGTACTTGTGAGAGTCTAGATCAAATTATTAGTATGAGTAAAATAATTAAATAATTACAAAATCAGAGTCAACTATTACATGCAAATATTACAACATTAGAATATTAGATTAAATATAAAATCCCCCAAGGCACACTACTATCAATCATGTATATGCATCTTCACCTAGTCAATTTGAGGTAAGCAATGTTACATATCAAAATAAGAAATAACAATAAAGTGCATCTATAAATAATCATTTGAAATGCATTCAAAGATAAAATAAAATTTTAGGTGAGATTTTGAGGCAAATGATTAAATCTAATTTTGTCAACCTACCTCCTCTACATCAAGTGAGGAGATATAGATATTATTGTGCATATAATAGAATTCACAATAATTGAATTTATTAGTATTTAGAATTGAAAATGAAAATACAATAGGTAATTGATACAGATGACTCAAATAATGACACATCATCCAAACAGCATATAATTTATTAGTAAAAATTTAAAAAGGCTCAAATTTAGAAATAGTACAAAAGTGGGTACTAAAGCATAACTCAAACAGAAAAAGGATAAAAAATGATAATCAAATCAAGAAATAGTACAAAAAATATAGGTAAATCAAGTAAAAGATAAAAATATACCTCCCCATAATGAGATCCTACATTAAGAGCATTATGGTTTAGGTCAAAAATATTTACAATAGTTTGATTATCATGTTCATGTTTTGGGAAGGCATTATCAAGGCATCACTACTCCTACTCTAGCATTTGATAATGTTGGCCAACAAGGTTTGGGATTTATGGAACATACTAAGGCAAATCATTCTCATATACAATTTATCAAGTAAAAATATCAAGATAAAACTATCCTATTACAAAAATAACAACCACAATAATTATAAAGTCAAAATCATTCTAAGACATCAAGCATTCTCAAAAGAATCTTTCTTAAAAATGAACCTACAAAGCACTATATGCCTAAAACAATCATAGTTTTAAAGGGCAAAGTTATATAAAATATTACAAAACATAATTTAGAAAGTGCTGACCAAATTTAACCCTACAGGTCAAATTTGGGCCCCTATAGGTAAAAACTTGAGTTTTTAAGGTTTACAGGGGGTTTAATTTTTTTTCATGGGATGTATTATAAGTTATTTTATGCCATTTAATGTTATATTATCCTTGATCATGGTCTAATTCATCTACATGTCACTTTGAGTCATTTAGAAAAAAATTAGGGGACATAAATGCAAGTGGCATGGTTTTCAATGTGACCAAATGTCCTTATTTATTTTCAAACATCCAAGAAGTTATATTCCTTATTATGAATGTCAATCTCATCTAAAACTTATAGGTTATCTAACTGAATATCAAGTAAACAACTGAAAAATGGAGTTTAGCACTTGTACGACCCATGAGGGAAGTTAACATGTGGGAGAAGTCCATGAAAAATATCTTCATCTTCCTCAAGTTCATCTACACTCTTTACATACTCTATAAGTGCCATTTTTGATCTAAAATCATTCTAATCCTTCCTTGCCTTTCTAAACACATAAAAGTGTTCAACAGGTTTGTGCTTGGTATAGACATCCAAAGAGATTTTAGGTCAAACACTTTTGAAAGGTGGTATTAAAATTAGATATATCCATTTTCATAAAAATATTTCTAATATTGTTTAACCATGCTTTATGAACCACCCTTTACAAGTTGACTATGTTTTTATGTTCACTGTATCCTACACCCTATAGGTTTTACTCCATTTTGGATAGGTTCATACAATCTAGTTGGTAATGTTTGATATATATTATGTAAGATATCTTCTCAAATTATCTTCATTATTTTTTTCAGGTTTTATGGTGTTTTGGTGAGCAAATCATCTCAGGTTGGTAGATTAGTCTCTTTTGGGATGACAATCAGTTTTCCACCATTTATAGGATCTCCATACTTTGATCATGGTTCCAATGGGTTGCAATATCTTCATTTATATGCTATAAATTTCCTATTAACCACTCACATTTCAATCTCTTTCTTCAAGGCAATGCTCCATGAGGCCATAGTCATAAGCACCATATAGTTAGTGCTTCACCCATTTTTACTTGTAGTCATGGTGAAGTATGTGTGTGGATTCTATCTAACATATTCATATAGGTGTGAGTAAGTCCCCAAATCTATGAAACATCTTCTATTATCATGAAGTAGTGAACTAATCCTCCAAATGGCAAAAGAGAACTATTAGAGTCATATGAAACATTCTCACATAGTCACCATGAACATGCACCTACATGTGTAATCAATGATGATTCTATGATTATATCAGCTGGTTAAGTAGCATAGGTATTCCTTTGAAGATTTTTGATAATAATCCTTGTGTTCTTTCTTCTTAATGAAGTTCTATGGATGACTTTGGTGTTGAGTACTATTTTACACAATTTGGTGAGGTATCCCAAGCCTATGGCATTCCATATCAACCTTGTTATGATACCTACCAACTCCAATATGAGTCTTATCACCTCCAATATGATCATCATCAGCATTTTCATGATTTGTATCAGTCCTATACCCAACCTTCTTAATGTATTGCTCCTTCTAGTCAACCTATCCAATTCTCAACTTAGTCTATTTTAACCTTCAAGCAAACTCTCTTGGGCTATGAGAGGTACATGATATATCTTGACACACAAAGGGTACATGGTCTATATATTCTTATTCATAAGGTTAAATATGCATTATATATGGTTAAAATAGAGTGGGTTCTTATTGAGAGAGCCAATTAGCAAAGGCTCACAAGTGAGATGCTATATGTGAGTGGCCTAGTTTCATCCTTGGAAGATAAGATAAAAATTCATAAGAAGCAGCCTCATAAAACCTATCATCATTCATATTCACTTCCTCCAATATTTCTATCAGTCCTACTTGACCCTTATTCATGAGCCCAATCAATCTCATCAAAGCCATGTTTTTCCCAAACAGTTGGAAGAGAGAGTTGGGGAGACAAACCTTATTTATTAAGCAAATCTTGATAGGTATATTGAATTGACCAATACACAGATGTATTAGTCCATATCATTATCAAAGTAAGTGTATTTTGAACCCTAATTTTCTTCCTTTATTACATCCCCACCTTAAGAAGAGACCTCCAGATATGAGATTCCAAGTTGGAAACAAGGTGAAGAATCCACGCCTAAGGAGATTCCAAGCTTCTTAAACACTTCATACACTCCTCAAGTTACATCGCTACCTCAAGAAGAGACTCCTAATCCTAAAATCATAATCTGGAGTAAGGTAGTGTAATCATGGGGAAAGAAAGAGGAGAAATGTCTTTATAAGGAGTGTGAAGTTGATAAAGGACTTGATGCTATGCAAGTCCCTCCAACCCTTCCTCAAGAGACCTCTTATGTCCATGTTAGCCATAATATAATAAATATCCTCATGATGATTCCTGTAAATTTTAAGAGATAATTTTCCAAGAGAACCTAGCTAAGTAAATTGAGGAGTTAGAGTGAATAATGAAATTGCTAAGTTAAAGTGTCATGGAAGGTTTAGAGCCAAAAGAAGATCCTCCGCCTAAACACACACCATCTAACCTTCCTCAAGAGAATATTCAATATAAATCAGATGTAAATAAAGTTATTTTAAAATTTAAGGGAGAAAACCAAGATATTTTCTCCCAATATGTACCTCCCCTTCCTCTAGAGCTTCCAAAAGAATCCCCTAGAATGCATTCTCAATCTGATTTTGTGTTTTATGTTCCATCTCCACCTTAAAGTTCATCTTATCCTCACCCCATCACCCTTTTCCTTGATGGACCTATGGTATGGTAACCTAAAGAGGAACATTTGGTTTAGAATACTTTAGAACTCTTTTTGGAAGAAAATATAGCTCCTTGGCAGCCTCATTGGGTTAAGTCACATGATTTCAAGATGCCTAGTCTTGTCATCACCAAAAAGGAGAAAGAAATTGAGGACCTTGAAATCATTGAGGATAAAATTTAGGTTAGGATAGCTGAGATAAAATTTAAGATCCATCACGAGGTCCTAAATTCTAAAGAAGAGGCGGTCTCTTATGTGTAAACATCTTATTGAGTTGATATGGAAGAATGTTTTCCTTTAGCCAAAGAGGAAGAAATAGTAATTGGTTCTTCCATCACTATCTAAGACATCCTAGATGGGAAATAAAAAGTCTATAATAATACATTGTATGACTTATTTTTAGTCATTGGATCAGGTTATACTCTTATTTAAGAAGGCTATGATATAATTAAAAATGGAGAAGGCATCCTTGGCACTCAAGTGAGTATGTAAAGAAAAAGCAACTGTTCAGTTTTGTCCTTTCAAGAAGCATATGCATCTAATGATGATATGATTGAAATAATAAAGATAGGTTATCATCTTCTCAATAATTGGAATAAATACATCAACTCTTTAAGTATGGAACAAGCTCCTATTGCCTCAATCTTCTAAGGAACAAGAAACTACTCCTCTTGAAGCCATGCCTACCAAGAAGATACAAGATGATCATGAGATGAATATTGGGTAGTAGTATGAGATATGTGTACAATTTAAAGAGGAATATATATAAATTGGATACTTATTTAATGATGATCTACTTGAGATTAGATTAAGTGAAGTGCCATGGAATACATTTTATCTATAAAGCATCCAATCTAAGGAGAAACATGATTGGCACTATGATTCATCTCATGAAGAAGGGGATTAGGAAACTTTATTTTTGATCCTATAAATGAGGTATGCTTAGTTTCTATTTTTTCATAATATTTTGTTTCCTAATTCCCCTAAGTGCCTTGAATACATGTGTGTGCACGTCTTGTTAGCTTATTTGCTTTGTTTTGTGTATGTCCTTTATTTTGTGTGGTTGAGGTAGCCAAGTGGTCTTATCTTGATCAAAGTTTGTTGTCAATGGTAAAAGTCATATTTTTGTTTCTTATAATTTATATGACTCCCTAATCCCAATAGAGTGAGAAGGCTACTAGTCTAGTTAGTATAGCAGACATACTACCCCTATGAGTCACCAATTTGTTGACCAAATTTGATCATGTAGGTCAAATGTGGGCCCCTATAGGTAAAAAATTGAGTTTTATATATTTATAAGGGGTTTAATATTTTTTAATAAGATGTATTACAAGTTATTTGATGTCATTTAATGTAATATTATCCTTGATCATGGTCTAATTCATCTATATGTCACTTTGAGTCATTTAGAAGGATTTTAGGGGTCATAAATTCATGTCACATGGTTTTCAAGGTGATAAAGTGTCCTTATTTCCTATCAAATGTATAGTAAGTTATATTATCTATTAGGAATGTCAGTCTCATCTGAAACTTGTAGGTTATTTAATTGAAGATCAAGTAATCAACTGAAAGAAGGGAGTTTGCCACTTGTATGGACCATGAGGGAAGCTAAAACATGGGATAATGACATGGAATGTCTATTAATATTCCTCAAGTTCATTTCCATTATTTACATGCTCTAGAAGTTCCTTTTTTGAGATAAAACCATTCTAATCCTTTGGCTTTCTACACACATAGAAGTGGTTAATAGATTTGTGATTGGTATAGATAGTCAAAGAGGTTTCAGGTCAAACAATTTTGGGAGGTTGTATTAAACTAAAATAGATAAATTTACATAATAATATTTTGAATATTGGTCAACCATTCTTTATAAACCATCCTTTACAAACTGACTATGTGTTTTTCCTCACTATTTCTTGCACCCTATAGGTTTTACTACATTTTGGATAGGTCCGTATAATCCAGTTGGTGATGTTATCTAAAAAGGATGTTTTATCTCTTCACATATGATCTTAATTATTTTTTTCACGTTTCATGGTGTTTTGGTGAGAAAATAATCTCAGGTTGGTAGTTTAGTCTCACTTTGAATGATAAATAGTTTTCCACCATTTACAAGATCTTCATTCTTTGATCATGGTTACAAAGGGTTGTGATATCTTAATTTAAATTTTATAAATTTCTTATTAAAATATCACATTTAAATATATTTATTCAAGGCAATTATCCATGATGGTGTAGTCATAAACACCATACATTCAACTCTTCACCCATTTTTACTTGTAGTCATGGTAAGGAATGTGTGTGGAGCCTATCTAACATGTTCATATAGGTGTGATGAAGATATAAAATTTATGAAACATATTATAGTATAATTAAGTAGTGAAATTATCCTCTAAATGTAAAAATAGAAATATTATAGTCATATGCACCATTCTCACATGGTCACCATGAACATGTACCTACAAATGCCATGAAGGAAGAGCTCATGTTGAAAGGAAGGTATTGATAGTTATTTCATGTGTTTTATAACCTAAAGTATGTATTTGGAGGTATGGATACAATTTTATAACCCATTCAAGGCCAAATACTATGCCCATTACACCAATCCTACTCATTGTTTGCAAGTAGCTTAACATGCACCTTCAAATTCATACCTCATGAGGATCAATCATGTTATAAGGATGTATCTGAGCTGAACAAGACCCTTGATGATGAAATTAGTATATTTTAAAATATTTAAGGGGCATAAACTACATTGAACCTAAAAACCATACACATTACTCATGAGACCATATACTACCTGTATATTAGAATGCACACCTACAAGTGGCATCATAGAGTTGCGAAAGTCTTTGTATGGGGATGTAGGGTATGGTAAGGCTTTCCATTGAATCCTAGTATATGGGTGATCATGAAAAGACTTATTTGGAGTATAAAATGTATAAATGGAGGTGTAAGCCATTTTAGATGAAGCAATAACTAGACTGATGGACTTTTCCCCTAAAATGGAAAAATAGAGAACATGAACCTTTTACCAAGGTTGTATAACAAGGTTACAAAAACTCCTGATGCATCTTGATGACCCAAACTTGCATCCTTAATATAAGAGAAGATATCTATAAATATTTAAGGTCAAATTATTAGTGTAGTTCATTTTTTGAGAAGTCCAAAGTTGTATTTTTATACATTAAGCTCAGTTAGTATCATCTATAGGTTTTTGATCCAAAATAGACCCTTTTCATCCAAAGTTGCACAATAGAATATTTAATTTTTAAATGTTTTAAATAGATTAAATGAGTAATTTTTCTATAAAATACACTCAAGGATAATTATATAGTAGTTTTTCCTCTCATACACACCTACATGTGTCCCTACCTTTATATACATTCACCTACAATAGACTATAGCTCTTGCACCATTCATGAAGTGGACCTAAGCATTAGAGATATCAAATTGGGATAATGGTGTAAATTGACATCCATGATCTAAAATATCATGAATAATACATTATAAGTGGTGGTTTGGATTCCTAAAAACACCTACAGGTTTCTTTTTCATCACAAATGTAACCTACAGGTTGGTTGTAGGGTTATGATGAGGACTAAGCTTGATAACCTTAGTGATAGACCTTACTCCAGGCATGAAAGGAATAATTTAAGTTAAATTATGGTGTATATAAATTCATATAGTACATTAAACATGTAAAAAAGTTATAAATCATACAACTCTACCTATAGGTGCTTCCTCCAATACAAAATATAGTCAATTGTAATTGTGGTAAGATAGTGAACAAAAGTTAGTATTCTTGAAGATTGGAATTGTAGGTATATGGTGTGAATATACAAAAAAATTATTATATAGATAATAAAACATAAATGATATCTTTTAACACTACATACAAATTTAAATTATGCAGTCCAGCTATAGGAGTGGTGTCTTGAGGCCAACACAGTCAAGGTTTGTACATACAGTCTTGAGAATTCATGGATGCGAAGGGGTATGTAGAGAGTTAAACTGATGAATATACCTAAGACATATTAATAATTACCATTAATTTAATTATAATATATTTAAAATATAAATCAATCAAATAAATATCTCTAATCAGGTAATGTATAGTCCACAAAATAAAACCCTGCATACAGTCCTTTCCCTAAGAAGTATGTCTTGAAATTTGAAGCTTTTGAAGGGACAAGTAACCTTACCAAGGGATAATTTTTTGTGCATATTGTCTACATTAATTTATTATTCCCATAAAATATTAATTTTTTGTGAAGGAATTTGTGAAGCACCCTCTATTTTGTCTCAAATAGAGGGTACTTCTCTAGAGTCAAAACTAGTAGGCTTTGGAAAATGAGGACAAAAGGGTGAACCAAAAGATAAAAGAGCCTTGGAGGAATGTCTAGAAATTTTTAACACATATACAACATCATGGAAAACCAATCATATAATGAGTGATCCAAATACAATGGTCTATACCCTCAAACTTGCAGGTAGGCCTAGTAGGCAATGTTTAGGCCTAGTGTCTAAATGGGGAGTAATTTACAATTTTAGCATTATATATGCACTTAAACATATTAGGGAATGTTTTTTAGGTCATTTTAGACAATTTAAAGCTTTCACCTTGTAGAGGAATCACAAATATTCTAATTTTGAGCTCAAAACCAACTCATGCCTATGCAAAGTGGAAGCAAAAGGTCGATAGGAGACATTTGGAAGATCATATCTCTCTTGGTGCTTTGCATGGAGACTCAAGGTGATAGGATAAGTTATATAAGGTCCTTAAAAACCATTTTTGGGCATCAGTTTCTCTATCCAATGTTCCATCTTTATGAATAAATCTTAAGAGTGTAAAACAAGATTAAACCCTTATTAGACCTTTGTAAAGACCAATTTAAGGAAATGAAGATGGAAAGCTACTCTAATGGAATAGTTTTCCCAAAATTATAATTTCAGGTCTTAAAATAATCTATCAAGCTAATCTCGATCATAATAGTTGTACAAAATTGTATGGATGGATTAAAAAACATGGTTTTCTTGATTATTTTATGCATTGTGAAGGTTCTAAGAATATTCAAGAGATGCATTCAAGTTTGGGAGGAATATATGTAATTTTACTAACTCATTATGGTCATTTAATCACTTTTAGAAACTCATAAGTGTTCCTACCAATTGTTTCATCTTAGCCAGTCAAAGTTGTCATAGTGAACAAGATGGTGAGAGTGTGAAAGCTTCAAGTGGATGGATTTTTAAGGTTTTCTTGATGCCTCAAAGTCCATGGAGGGATTTTAAACATTTAATTAATTCCATTATATTTATTTTAATGGGAAAATAAATCCAAATTTGAGGCCAAGTGTGCAAGGTGTGTAAAAGAGGACTTTATTAGACTATAGATGGTGATAGCTCTTCTTTTCAAGATTTTAGATGATCAAAATTGCTATAAATACATGGAGAGGCATCTCTTAAAACTTTCCCAATAATTTCAAGCATCATACCTATCCATAACTATTTTTTGGATGTTCAAATAGGAATAAATCATGAAGGTAATTTTTTGAGCAAGAATGAGAACTCCTATGACACATTTCAAGAGTTTCATGACTTGGGGTGACACTTGTGATTTCTAAACTTGTATGGTTCATTTGAAATACTCTTATCATGCACATGTAACTCATTTTATTAGCTTTAAATTTTTCCTTGTGATCTTTGGACTTCTCTCTTCTCCTCTCTCTCTCTCAAGTTTTATAAGAACTAGCCATTTTGACCACTGTAAACTATGTTTCACCTGAGTATGATGAAGCCATATTCATTTTCATACAATTTGATTAATAATATTACTAATTTTTACCTCTTTCATAACTTTTAATAGTTTTTATAATTTAATTATGGATCTTTCTAAGTGAATACTATGGATTCCTTAGCATGTTATGTCATTCTCTCACTTATTTGCAGCTTCTTCTTATAGGTCATCTGAAGTTTTATAGGATGTTTCAAGGTTAAGTGAGTTATACTACTCAATAGTTCCATTTAATTCCTCTTTTCTATCTTTCCTATCCTAAACATTCATCCATAACCTCATAATTAGACATTGATGTAAGAAGATTCAAATTGGAAAAGTGTATGTTTGGTTAGTCCTTTATTCTCTTGTGTAATATGCAACTGGTTGGAAGTCATCAACTTATTTGTTGTATCATCTCAATTAGAATAGTTTCTTTTTCATTTTTATCTCTCCCTTTTCCCTCACAAATTTTATGTGTAGTAGTGATCCAAATAGGTACATCAAAGGAGCTAGCCCTATCTAGATATTCACCTCATTCATATGCTACCCACAAACCTATATTTGTTTCAATTGTGACACATGGATAAGGAGAAGTATGACATATCTTCAAATGGTGAAAATCCAAGCGAAAAAAAAGGATAATTACAATGTATGAGGGAATTCCTTATGCTCATCTAGATATAATAAAAGTCAACATTGGCATTTCATTGGTTTCAAATCAAGATGATAATTATGAGTAGAACAATCCAAGTTATTATGATTTACAATATAAAAATAACTACCAATGTTCAAATTCATAATGTAACTCAATTCAACTCCAACATACCAGTCACACTTCTTAAGAGGTCACTATTCCTATTTTTAACATATGATCCATTGAGGGTGGATCTCTCACAAGACTCATTGGTTAGTAATATCTCTCCCTACTTGTACATAGATTCATTTATTCTTGATCCTTGTATATACTTTCATTTTCATGTTTCTTTTACATGGATTATATATAAAAAATACAAGAATAATAAAATATGTCAAAAACACAAAAAACATCAAAATATTTGCTTAGAAAATACAAATTATAGATTGTATGCATAATCATGTTTACATTTATTATACTTGTTAGGTACTAAATATTCTATCTATGTTTGTGTTGTAAGTTTTAACACACATACAAGCTTCACTTATTCTTTTCAAGAATTTACATATGCTTACAGAATCTAGTTCCACCACACATATCCATGTCTATTATTATCTAACCATAGGGGGGACATATATAGGTTTTTTATTTGACATATTTTCCCATCTGGGGGAATCTTATACATAGTTCTAATTTCCAAGTTAAATCTTTTTTTATTAAATATCATATATTCAGCATTGTTTATATCTTGATATTGATCATCCTAAACTACCCAGCTTTTTACTTATGACTAGTACTCTAGATTGAGTTTATGTACATCTTTGCTCTTATACATATGTTTAGCATATGTTCATACATACATTCATTTCTAAATTTATTATTGTATACTTGATTGTATCTCTTATATTTTACATCTATTTGAGGTAATTTGAATATTCCATTATTCTACAACTCTATGCCACTTCCTTTCATTCTATATATGCTTTGTACATATGCCCATGTCCTTCTGTGTGTTTTATTGATTGTGTATGCAAACATTTGAACATTTCCTTCCATGTGTCTCTAATACAACATTTATTTCTCTACACATATGTGAACATTTTAACATGTCCTTGTATGTCTTTTCTTTTTCATATTTAGTGGCATATGCTGCCCATGTCCCTTGTATTTTGGTCCCTTGGCCTAATTTACACACCTCATGTGTGTGTTATGTATGCCTCCATATATGCATAATAAACATGACACTTGTCTCTTGATTATTACACAATCTAGTTTTAGATGCCGTAAGGGATGTTTTGCATCTCCCTTTCCTCCCTAGGTCCCATCATGGACATCATGCCCCATTAACCTAGGTAGTTACTCAATTTATTACTCAAATTTCTTGTTCATACACATGATCACATTGTTATATCTATCTTGACATCCTTGTGAATGATAAATCTAACATAAAACATACATTACTAACTTATGCTCATATTATCTTACATTTTGATGTCATGTATACACATTATATTGACTTATTACATAGATATCATATATGCTTAGGCTAACACATATCATTCAAAGATTTTATTATTTGGATAGTTATTGCATAGGTTCAACAACTCCCCTAAAAATAGGAATAAGTCACAGAGGTTTTTCACAAAAACTAAGAAATATGAATACACATAGAGTATAGTTTCTAGCATGCATACACAAAATATAGAGCTCAATTTTAGGAAAACAAAGTGGAAAATAAATAGACATAGATTAGAGTCAGTTTTCTAAAAAAATAACCCATTTGGACACTAGCACCAAAAGTGGACACTAGCACCAAAAGTGGACACTAGTGTCATAACATTACTATCCAAGGTATGTCTCTATTGTTCAATAGTTACAAAGGCAAAAACATATGGATTTTATAGAATGTTACATTAGTTATAGTTGATGTTTACAGAGATTTAGTTATATATTATTAGTTTTGAGAAAAAATTTATATTCAAAATATGTTATGAAATAAAAAAATAAAGAGATATGACATAACCAAATACATGTCCTAAAACATGAAAATATATATAAATGTCCTGATTTTTCATGTTTTTCAAATATTCTAAACTTTTTGGTGTTTTTAGAGTATATGAATGTTTTTATATTTTTACATTTTTGAAAATAAATAATGGTGCATAAATTAAATGTTATAAAGATATGAAAATAAATATAATAATGATGGATTTCAAAAAGAGTATGAGAAGGGGAGATGATTCAAATAACCCTATACAAGGGGTTGAATTAAAGCATGTTAAGAAGGGAGGCATGCGATATACCCCAATGTAAATGAAGTGTTTTAAATATGGAAATCATTTCCATGTAAAATCATGTAAAATTATTTATATATGAAAATCAAAGTATATATTAAATCTTAGAGCATGTACATATTTGTAAAAATGGTCAAATTAGTTTCCTTGAAGGATATGCATTAAAAGATGCAATTAAGTTACCATGAAGGGTGTGCACTAAAATCTAAGATACTTGTCTTGGATTATTTGAATTTGCTTAAAAATTAAAAGATAATAATTTCCCCAAAATGAAAACATAAAAGCAATAATTGGAATAAGTAAATGTAAAATTGGTAAAAGATGAGAAACTATGAAACTATGTACAACTGAGAGCAAATATAGACAATAATATCTTCAAAAGGATGTTTTTATTAATATGGAAGAGGATGAGCACAGGTAGACTCATATAAATGATGTTAATAAATTATTTATTATTGAGAAGAATAATTTCTAACCTTATATACCTATGAATTACTATCATACCAATCTTGTGCAAAATTAGGATCATAATTATCAATACATCCATCATCATAAGATAGAGTGAACTACTTAGGTTGTGTTTGAGATGATGACATTCCGTTGCTATTATATTTTGTATGTGAATCATTGTGAAATTATTTCATATTATATTTAATTAAATAAGGATCATGTGTGATTGGTCAAACTTTAGGAATATAAGTAATTAACTTAGAGATACAATCATTGATGTTTTAATTTTTACCTTATCTCTTTCCCTTAAATATGTGATAAAATATTTCATAAATGGGAATTTTTTCTTATCTTAAATTTGTTCTTTCAATTTTACTTATCTTTTTTTTAATTTGGTTTTTTCAAATTGTTGTTTTCATAATCTTTATTTTTTAATGTTTTCTTATTTTGAGTTATCTTTTGATATCCATATTTTTTCTTTATGTTAGTTTTGCACTTGAATTTTATTAGATACAATATGAATCAGTTACGTAATAGTTTTATCTTTTATAGGATCACTACTATTGATGGGACTTTGTAATTCATTATATAAATCCCAACAATTATTCATATGATTCCCTTGCATTGTATGATATGCACAATAGTATTTCTAATCCTTTTAGAGGAGGCATAAAAGGTAATTTAATAAAATTATTTTGATTCATTTTAATTAGATGTCAACTTGGACTTCTATTTTCCTTTTGAATACTTTTTGAAGCATTAAGTGTATATGTATGTTTCTTATGAGACATAATATAGTTGGCTGAATATGTAGCAATATGATTAACACTAGTATACTCTAGTTTATTAGTAATTTTATTATTATTTTAAAGATATTTAATTTCAGAGTTTAATTATATTTTTTGATTTTGTAACTCTTTTATTCACATTTCTTAGTGGTGGCTTGATATTTAAGGGACTCACAATGACAAGCCCTAGCTATATTTTATTGATGATAAGCCCCACTAAGAGGAGGTTTGTGAGAAGGAGAAATAGGATTTTAATTTATATTAAGATCATTGATTACATATGAGTCACTTGCTTCTTTTTTATTAATAATATTATAATAATTAACACTAGAAGGAGATGCTTTAACATCATGTGATGATTGTATGACAATATTAAATAATATTTGGTGCAAGATTAACATCATGTGAAGATAATCATGAGTATAGAGTACGATAAAAATCACAAAATATGGTAGAAGGATTAACATTACCTTAAATTATAACTTGTGATGCACTAAGGGAAGAGGAAGAAGGTTCATCCTCAAGGGTTGAAACTGGAGAAGATCTATGACATGTAGTTTTAATATCCACCATTTGTAAATGAAAATATATGGCAACATTATTATTATTATTTATTTCAAAGATTAAATGTTGTTTTAAAATAACTTTAAAAATAAATAATTTTTTGAACATAAATAGATTTTTCTTGGACTTATATTTTTGTTCTAGATTAATATGTAAGGATGAAAGTAAAATTGAGGAAGATTCTACAAATGTATCTATGGGAGATGATAAATAAGAATCTGAAAGGTTATAAGAGGAGGTTCTAAGTAATAATAAAGAGGTGAATCAGGTTTAATATAATCATACTCTCAACATTCATGAAAATCAAATTTAAAATTATATGCCACATCATCAAATTCATAATAATTGATATATGTTTTTTCCATAAATTTTTATGTATTTATTTTTGTCCATTAATCTCTATCATAAATAAGAGGCACATCATGTGTTTAAAAAAATCATTGATAAGATGAATACTACTAACATATATATATTATGACTATCCATGATATATGCAATGTTTTTGAATACATGACAAAATGCTTTAAAAACATGAAATATAGCATATACAAGGTACTTAATGATAAATCACGTCTAATAGAATCAAAAATCAAGGATAAACAAGTGATTTAGACAAGGGTCTTGAATTATTTGTAGGCTCTAAAATATACTAGCTCATCTAATGGAAAGTGTTAGACAAATATTTCAAAGAACTAACAATACATGTAGAATGATACCCATATCTCACTAAACATGCCTTTTAGGGTAAGTTGAGAGTAACTTACCGAGGATAGCTACTTACTAGTGAACAATATAATCATATGGATGGTATATATTCCTAATGGTGTAAATAATGGGATCCTAGGAATTTTTGATATGCTATGAGGTAAGTAGAAACTAAATTCCATGTTTTTCTCTAGTCTATGGCTATGTGTTTTATTAATAAAACCCATCACGCCATAATGTATTTAAACCAAACACCACCAAGACCTTCATGTCAGTAAATAAGTAGTTTCAAAAATAAAAATAAAATGTTCTAAAATAAGAAAAATAAAATGAAAAATAAACTAAAAAATAAAAAGTGAAGGAATTTTTTGTATAGGAGAACAAAATGCAATCTGTAGTCTAAATAAAGATCCCATAAGTTGGAATTTATTCAAGGTGATAAGACAAACATTTTCAGTGTTAGACTACACCAATATTGAAAATAGTACTTATATTACATATAGTAACCAATGTTAATTAATTGTTTCTTTCAGTGTCTACAATTCAAAAAATTAAACCAAAACCCTAAGAAAAAGATCAACAAATAATATACACAAGGTTCTATTCCAAAAGCAGGTTCAGCGAAATGTTTATCTTTAGAATTAATAAGTTTGATATAATTACCTATAAACTAATTTAAATTCAAAATATAATCTAAGAGAGATAAATAAATAAACCTAATATAAAAATACATTGATGTACATAATTTATAGAAGTTGTAAAGTACTAAAAAAATCAACTAGGGTTAATGTTAGAGAGATCTCTTTGAAAACTAATTTATTTTTTATTTATTATGATTATGTGATGTGGCTATGATACCACATGATGTGGCCTCCAACAATAAAATAGATTAAATAAAAAATCTCTCTCATAAGACTAGAACATCTGAATAATCATTACAATAATTTCTCATTAATTCTCTCATCACATTAAAAGATTTATCAAAAAATCTTATCTCTCATTACAAGCTTAAATAAAATATTGTAAAACATATTAACCCCCTATCATCCCAATCTAAAGAGGATCCTAAAGCTTTCACACAATATTTCTTCCCAAACTAACCTAACAAACTAAGCTAAGAATACAATTATATACAGAAATACATGGAAGAATGAGAGAGAAATAAAGGAAGACCACAAATTAGACCTCCTCTACTTGGAAGGACTATCCATCAATGTTTAAATGTCCTCCACCATGTGATCCACTTTAGTTTGGACTCCTCCAACAAGTGAAATCTTTAAAAGGTGTTCCCCACTCCACTTGTGCTTCCAAAAATTAGTGAAAACTCCTTTTGACCAAGGATAAACCCATAAAATTTTCTCCCCACAAGGAATTTTTCCCACTCTCATAATGTATGTCAATATAAAATTTAAGACATGTGAAATATCCTCTGTATGCATTTCAAGCCACATCACCTTCCTACATCACCTACTACATCATCATGAATAGTACTCCTAAATAGTGTCTCATAAATAGTGCTACATGAATAGTGTTTTGGATGCCACATCATTCTCCTCATATTGAATACAACTCAGCTCCCATGATTTTTCCTAATTATATCATTTCCATTTATTCTAAAAAAAGGAAAAGCACACCAATCTATTTTTGGGTGATGCAATATTTCCCAATCCCTCCTAAATCAAACATCTAAATTAATTAATGTGATCTCATTATCACATATAGGGGTTAGTGATAGAAACACCCATTAGATCACCAAGCATAATGACCTTAGCATCCCCTTATAATACACCATATCCACTCAAAGAATTTTCTTTTATTTCTTCTCCTATTTTAGCATCTATGTATTGGCCCAAAAAACATCCTTCTCTCAAATCTCATCCATATATCAATGGATTTACATGTGGGAGTATACCCACCATAAAATTATAAGCTCATCCACCAAGATGATCTACCACACATCTCACCCTCCCATGTGATCTTTATCCCACCACTAACCATGTACCTCCACCTAAATCCCAATTGTCTTTCTTTGTCCACTATCCAACCACCTATTGGATCATCTTCCACATCACAAAACATATTCCCTTGTATATTCTCTCTCATTGCTGACAAATCTATCTTAATATCACTCTCATGTGCATCCACTTACACAACAATGACATCCAATGATTCTTAACAAGAAACATTCATATATTATTGGATTTCCTCTACCTCTATCTACAGCTCCTCTTGGCTACAATATTATTCTCCTTGAAACTCCCCATGGCTGAAATTTTTTTCACTCACATATGATACAACATGGATAATATCTTCATCATGTGGACATACTTTCACATCATCTCCCAATGTTTTTTACAAATAAACTAGAAATGTTTCTTCAATGTTAACAAGCTCCTCATGCTCTTCAATTTCACTATGGGATGCAAATAGCCCATCCACAACAAACCTATGGTTTTTTTCTCATCCTCTATACTCTTCACATGTGCACTTTCTTTCACATCCTATTTATAAATTTCTTCTCCCAAATAATCTTGCAACTCTATATCGCTGTAATTTATACCTTCCTCCATATCCATCAATTCCTTCCCATTGTCACACAATGGGTCTTCAACATCAGGTTCAACAATAATAACATATACATCCTCCTTCATGAGGAACCAATATTCCACAAGCCACTCACATGATATCTCATTGTTATCTTCAAAGACAAACATCTTCTTTTCTTCACTCATATTTCCCTTCATGACAATTTTCTCCTTCATCATCTCTTATTTATTTTCTTCTCTCTTATGTAACTCTCCATTGTTTATTCTTCAATATTCCATGTGGATATCTTTCTTTATAATCTAGCCTCCTTTAATTTTATGGAGTCTACCATCTCCAACATTAAATCCTCTTTAATGTCATAATCCTCAACTATTTACATTAGCAACTCCAATAGTATATGCCATGTCTTTAGCATCTTCATCCATTTTTTCTCTAGTGGAATCCTTGCACTCTTGTTTTCCATCTTCATACCTACAAAATGAAAAAACATTCACATATTCAATCAAGATATTTCCTCTCCACAATAATATTAACTTATTTGATACTACTTGATGTGGCCTCCAACCACAACATGGATTCAACAATCTATATCACTCATAAAATCTCTCTCATAGCACAAAAACATCTCAATAATCATTCCAATAATTTCTCATTAATTCTCTCATCATATTACAAAAGATTTAGAAATGAAGCTTATCTCTCATTACAATATTAAACAACATATCCCAAAACATATTACAAAATTGGCATCCCAAGCCAAAGAGGCTCCCAAAGCTTTCACACAAGCTTTCTTCCCACACTAGACTCACAAACTAAGTGAAGAATATAATTATTTATAGAAATAATTGGAAGAATAGGAAAGAAATAAAATAACCCCACAAATTCAACCTTCTCCAATTGGAATGACTATTCATCATTAGCAAAATTTCCTCCACCATGGGTCCACTTTAGTTTGGACCCTCTTACATGTAGAATCTTCAAAAGGTGTTCCCCACTCCACATGTGTTTCCAAAAACTATTGGTAACTCCTTTTGACCAAGATTAAACCCATTACCTTTAATCCCCACATGGAATTAATCCCTCTCTCTTAATAGAGGTCAACATCAAATTTATGACATGTGAAATATCCTCCATGGGTCATGCCAAGCCACACCACCTTCTTGTATCATCAACTACATCATCTACCATATCACCATGATTAATACTAGGGAATAGTGTTACATAAATAGTGTTTTGTTGACATGTAATGTTTATACATATGACTATATAAAACTACTAAAATATACCTAAAGACATGTTTTTAATCTATCAATTTGATTCATTTTATTTTTAGATAAGTGTGGAGCATCTAGATAGGGTCACAGTGCATCGTTGTGTTATAATGTGACTTTGTTTATGTTGACTATGAGTTCATTCTAAAAAATTTAGGCTATTAGAATCTATCTATAAACCAAATAATTCTATGTGGAGTCCATCTAGATGTAAATATCACCTGAAGAAGTAAAACCATATCATACACAAGGAACAAACAAAATTAAACTTAAGGGGAAAAAAGTGCAAAAAAGTGATATGACTGAGCTATTCTTAGAAAACTACTTATTGATTGAATGTTATCGACATATTATAAATGGACCCTATGCCAAAATATTTATCCCTATGGTGAAGATTATAAATGAGTGAAACAAGTAATTTATATTATAATTATTAACAAGGTATGGACTCAACCTGCAAGAGAATAATGTTAACTTTGTCAATTATTATATCACTACAATAAAATTGCAATAGGGTTTTTTTCTAAATAGATAACTATTTTCATAATTTACATGGTAAAATAGGGTTATTTAATATATCATAGGGTATTATGTGAGATGTTTGATATGCTCTTATAAGATAATCTTTAAATTCTTTCCAATAATTGTGTATTATTACACATGGGAGAGTCATTAGGAAGGATGTCATTTTTAAAAACTAATCAATTGAACACTTAATACAAGTCTTCGTAAGTGGAAAAGTGTTAATTATGTTCATGTATTCATAATTTACAATTGTTTATATTAGATAGAGGCTAGATAGAGGCTTATGTAATTATGCTGACAATGAATTATTTACTAGATAAGGATGTTTATGAACAAATTCAATATGTCTATAAAAAGTTCATAGTAGTTAGAAGACTTAGAAGTATCTCATATAGATAAATGGTTATCATAATGTTGAGTTTGAAAATAAAGGTAAATGTGTCAAGGAATAACAATGTTAATGATCTATTTATTTAATTTTAGTGTCTACATTCACTATTTATGCCTACGATTAGTATATTTAAGAGATACAACTCAAAAAAACACTATCTAGTTATGCCCATTGTATTTTAGCTTTTACATTTGAAAGATATCTTATTTTCTCAATAAATAAGTTTAAATCACCTATTCCTCTAAGGCACAATATTAGATTAACTATAATCCCTATATAGCATATTCATATTTCTTTTTATCTCTTTTAAAATGGAAAATATAATTATTTTTCATGAATATTTTAATGCAACTATTCAAAGCTATGTAAAAATATAATATGGTGTCAATGATGGAAATGATAATAAATTTAAGGAAATTAATAATGATAATAAATATAATCCCTATATATTTGATAGGATTTCTCCAAATGAGTTTAATGTGGTAGATCCTAAGCAAGTTAAATAATTAAGTAATTTACATAAATGACTTTACCATTGTCCTAAATAGGTAGATAAGGTTTTCCTATTTATCCTAAAATATAAATCTTCACATCAAGATAATATTATATCATCTCAAGAATAACAGAAAGAGGTTCCTTTTAGATATGTTCACACTCCTAGTTTAATTTTTTTAAATTATGCTATTAATTTAATTCCTAAATCAACACCTCTAGTTATATCTCTTATATCAACCCTAGGTATGGAGCATCGAAAGGTTTATATTAGATTGATATGCATATTTATACATAGGAATCATAGACACCTACGTTTATTACTATGCATGTTCTACCACCAACCTCGCCTAATGCAAACTCTCTTTAATAGATTCTTATTGAACTGCATTCCATATTATTTCAATTACAAAATGTGTCACTAGAGTTATCCATTTGATGGATTCCTAATATTTTATTAAAAATACTTTGGAAACAAATATATCATTTTACCCATTAATAATAATATTTTTATCTCTTAGGCTACCATTATATGAAGGTAATAATGATCTTGAATAGAATCTTTGAACATTTCATGCAACATGATTGAAATATGTCAACAATGAAATATTACTCATTAAGATATTTCTAAAAATAATCAAATACTATGTTTTGTGATTATTTTATGATCTAAATTACAATAAGCTAAGTCATTATGCCTTGAGTAGATAATTTTATATCAAAATTGGTGAAAATATGTCTGATGTGAAAATTAACAAATTCAGGCAAATGTCTAACCTAATCAATGAATATGTTATTTGATACAAAACTATAATATCTAAGATGAAAAATTCTATGGTGGGAAATAAGTTACAATATATCTTTTCACAAATTTATATATCACCACCGTATGAGTCTATCATGTTAATAAAATGCAAAAACAAAATTAGTTGTGTCTTATAGTCAAAGAACATGAAGTCAATATCATATATTTCAATAAGATCAAGTATGCACCAAATTATACATCTATTTCAAATACTAAGTTTACAATAAGACCAAGATAAAAGGTCAAATTCAATGAAATCAATAGTCAATATAAATTAACTTTCAATACAGTATCACAACCAAGGAACAAGCTTCAATTGACATCTCCAGCAAAGAGGCATTTTCACATATTACCATCACCTCATCATGCCTTTTTATATAAATTACTTGATTACACTATCATATATCTCCTTGTACGACTAGAGGTTGATATTAAAAATCCTCAACATAAGAGATTAACTAAAAACACATATTTTGAATATCACATATATATTGGGAAATATATAAACTAGTGTTACAAACTAAGGAAAAAGATATAAGATCCAATAAATGAAATTTTATTGATCTAAGAACACCCATAAAGGTGGCCAAGCCATGTTAAAATAAAATTAATTTAAAAAAAAACTAGTAATCCATTTGCAAATCATAGAAAAAAATATAATTCATATAATTTAGAGGTACGCCATGCTTATGATGTGAATCCTCTTCTTTCAAAATATGGGCATCAAATATATGTTATTATTCGTATAATAACAAAAATATGAACACCATGTCCTATGGTCACATTTTATGAGAGCAAGATTATTGATTATGATTTAAATACTAATACACTTTTTGTTAAATCTTGTATCAACAATAAATCTATATATAATGATATGATTGAAATGGGTAATGTGAAAATGCATTTATAATGAAACTTCTTTACACTATTGGGTACAAAAAACAAGGATTTAAAAATTAAATAAATGATAATAAATGAGTTCATAAAATACTCCTACGCATAAAGTGATACCTCCTAATGTTGGTCCAACATCAATTACCACTCCATTATTAGTCTTTCTAAGTGCATGTATCTTTGATAGGTTATTAGGATGCCACTAGATCCATAATCTCCATGAAGTGTGACCTATATTATATACACATCTCAGATATATACATTGTAATTTTTTTTTCAAATTTTCATTAATTACATATGAGTACCATTTATATTAAGTAGTATCTCCTCCTCCTCCTCACCTACCACTAACACATTTATATGAAAATTACGTTGATCTAATCACACCCACAGATAAGGCTAGGCCAAAATAGAATGGCAATAAATTTTTTAAGTTTTTTATTAATCCCTTTCCAAATAATATAAAAACCTGAACTATATATAATTTAGATTCACACCATGATTAAAATGTGGATTCTCTTCCTTCAAAATATGAGCATCAAGTAGATGTTATTATTGGTGCACTAGCATAAAGATAATCAGCAGTGTGTGATCACATTTTATTATAATAATATTATTGGATATGATTCAAGTAATAATACACTTTTTATTCAAGATTATATCAAGTAACAACCTATACATATTGTTGTGATAAAATAAAAATGGGTCATGTGAAAATGTATGTATAGTAACATTTATTCGCACTATTGGGTAAGAATATAGGATTTAATAGTTACATTAAGGATAGTGGAAGTTTTAATTTAATACTATTAGTAATATAGTGTAACCTATTTAGGTTGGTTCAACATCAATTCTTGTACCATTCTTAATCTTACTAAGCACATACATATTTGATATGTTATTATGATTCCTTTCAAAACATAATCTCTATGCAATGCCATTTATAGTGCATCTATGTATTTAATAGATACATTATAATTAGTTATTCAAAGTTCCATGAATTCCATATGAGTACCCTATATATCATTGTTATCTCCCATCCCCCAAGTGTTTTTTCACACATTCAAGAGAATAGTGTAGATATAGTTATTACACTAATTCAAGAAAATGGTATAAAGATAATTTTTGCACCTATTCAACAGAATATTAAAGAGATAGTTTTTGAATTTATATATTTTTTTTATATAAAATCAATTCAAAGGTATTACACCCTTAAATACAAAAA
>JARHVA010006563.1:370000-395000 GCA_037957365.1 Torreya grandis | reverse complement strand
CAATCAAATATTAGTTGTAATATACTAGCCTTGGTCACCCTCTCACGTATGATTTCTTGTAAATCAAATCTATATAACCAAATTCAAATTCACATCTTCTCCAATGTGAAATTACATGTAATTCACTAGAAATATAATTGCTTATATATATTCTTCCATCGATCATCTACTAACTATTGGCATTGAGGTCATGGTTAGGAATCAATATTCTTCATTATCTTTCAATCATAAAAATATAATATATAAAGGTATGTATTTTTATGATTCATTTTATTATCGGTAGTGTACATTAAATTATAGTGACACTAAATATAATTTACATTACTTTTAAAAAAACATAATTTATGGTTCCATATTATGTTACAGGTGATGTACATTCATGTGCAATGACACTCAACATCCTTGGCATCACTTCTAGTAAACCTAACATGGTTCCACATTCATTTGGATTAGTAACTTTTATATATATTCCCATTCATGGGAATTGAAGCATACATATTTACAACATGGTTTTGATTAATTATTTAAAAAAATTAGATTTTATCACTCTCAATTTCTATTGGTTCAATTTCTCCAAGTTATTTTAAAATGGAGCACATTTATCTAATGCATCACCATCCTTTAAAGGTTACATTAAATGTGGTTCCATATCCTTATAGATGTACTCCTTTTCTCTCTTTTAAGTTTTAAAAAATCAACATTAAATATTTTTCAAATTTTAAATATGAGCAATGACTACTGCATGTGTTGTTACGAGTTTTTATATTGAATTTCCTACATACCTGAACTTTCATGTCAAATACATGTGTTGTTACAAGTTTTTATATTAAATGTCCTACATAGTTGAAGATTACTATCAAATAAATATTGTTGTACACACTGATGTATTTCTTTATACTTTATAATTTTTTATCAATATTTGAAGGGACAAGGAAGACAGGGGTTGAGGGGAGGCTAATATATATACCCAAATCTTATCATAGGTAATTGAAAATATTAATTATTTGCATATCTTAAACACTATAACTATGTTTAAATACATGACTCTTATTCACCATTTCTTTAATCCATTACTATATATGCACTATTAAACCTTAGTTCACTATCACTACTAGACATTAAGCTCAAAGTCAGTGTTCAAATCAATTTATAAAATTATTAGATTTCATTCAAATTATGTAAACATGTTCCTAGATATCTAATATATGTTCACACTAGGTAGATAGGTATACTACCTCAAACCTATCCACCTAGAGTGGCCTAATATGCTCACTAATTAATTGTTAGTTTCCAGATTCAAATCATTAATTTTGATCTTCCTACACATTTCATAAAGTTAGATTAAAAAAAATTTAAAACAATTCTACTATATAATCAAATCAAGATATCATTTCAAATGGAATTGACTCCTAGGTTTGCACTATATGTTAATAACTTATACATTATTTAACATTGAAAAAAAATCTTTTTTATTCCAAATCATTAGGATCAATCATAAGCCAAGTTTGAATAATTTTAAATCAAGTCAAGAACTAACATTGTTACATATTAAATTAAATATTTTATTGAATACATTTAACAAGGGAGAATAATTACACAATAATTCTAGGTGGAAGATGTACATGCCACTTTATTATAGCCTTACATTATCTAGATAGATAAGTAACATTAAAAAATTAATGGGGTGACTGGTTTCATCTTAGTGCATTACACTCCCCATCTATTTTCTATAGGCTTATGGTTCTCATGAAAATAAATAGGGATTTTAAATTAAATTAAAAAAAAAATAGATCTCCACATGACAAAGATTAGACTAAATTATCTATATTTTATCATCAAACGTTATTGAAAATTTAAATTAATCACTATTTAGTCGTAGTTAATGTGTAAAATTTTGCGGCTAATAGACATGATTGACCTAAAATGATGTCTAAGGATTGTGTTCCTATGCATAATCATATTCAAACTCTACCTCTAATTTTTAATTATCACCATTGTATTTTCTATTTATCATTGTCATATTTCATATATAATGAAATATGCAATTAAAATATGCCACTTATCAATAAAAATTATGATTTTAGTTAATCATACTTTCGATTCCTATTTGTGATTAAACATAATATACTAGAATCTGAATATATATATAATTTATTATACCTAATGTAAAACATTCATTTTTTAAATCAGAATAATATAAAACACCAATCTTAAGCCATTGTAATTTGGGACTAATTTGTGTGCATCTATAGTATATATTTTATTAACTTTAATCTTATTTCTAAGTGTGTTTTTCACTACCTAAATTTGAGAATAAAATGGTATTTTACTAAGGAAGGATAAAAACAAATTTATTACTTAGAGACAACTTTATTTTTCTTCTTTCAAACTTTCACAATCTAATTAGCATAGTGGTTCAGGAAGGTGATGGTATGGTTGATCACATTATTTAACTAATCGACATAGATAATGGCATATTTTCTAAATGGATCCAATTTTCACACTCTCATGATGACTCATATATTATCCTCATGGTTAAGAAGTGAAATAATATTAATAAATGATTGTGATGGAATTCAGTATGACCACCTCTCCCCATTCTGTTATGCAAGTGATTGGACTATTTCTAGGAAGGGAAATGTTTGATGAATCATGATAAATTTTCAATCATAAATAAAAATGATAATATGTGTTGCTTAAAAATCATTATATGGTCTAAGTATTTGACAACCCAATCATTTTTAGCTTGAATGTTTGACAAAGAATAATAAAGGTTTTTAATAAATTAACATTGCTAAAAGAGGTGGTAAAGAAAACCCCCAACATTTTTTAAAATAATACCAAGCTTTATGTTCCCCTATGAACCATTGTGTTTTAAGAACAAAAACTCTTTACGTTGTACTCTTAATCATAATAAATTTGTAACATATTAGATAAGGGAAAAAATGAATATTATTGATAAGCCATCTCTATAACTTTGTTTTATCAAAACCATCATCAAGATGGTAAAAATTAAGAATCCTTAAATAATATTCATCAATATCAACATACCAAAAAAAATCCAATATGATGAGTCTTCTCTAAATGTAATAATTAATGAGATTTTATTAGTGAAAAAAAAATTTAGCACTACCATGTCCATCTTCATGTGAAATGGATAAGTACAATGTGTCATATTAGATACTTATAAGAGATATGTGCATTATAAATACTAATATACTTACTTATTATAAGCATATAAAAAATAAATTTTCAAATCATTGATAAAAGACACACACAAATAATTTATGATAGGACTCTATGATACCTTTAATGTTCCATGAGAACATATTCATTGAGTATAAATTTCCATGTATATTTCTCCATTTACATCTTCTAAGTCCACCCCTAAGTTAAGAAGTTCTAAAACATTATCCAATAATGGTTGTTGGTGTAATAATATAAAAACAACTATGAATATAAAGTGATATTTAACCCCTTATGTTCCCATGGAGAATCGTCACTACCATGAGGTAGATTATGTAACCACCATGGTGAGGGTTTGCTAATGGAGGATATTTGAACATTAAAAATTAAAATTGAATATTTATTATATTTATAAACATGTATCTATGGGGTAGATATAATAATAAGAGATTAGGTCTTAACGAGGAGATGAAGAATAAGTTTATTTACTTTTTCACACATTCTTGGAGTTTTATAGTAGGAGGAATGGGATTTGAATTATGTTTTTAATTCTCAATGATGGATTTATTATTATACACAATGTTCAGCCCATAACTAATTTTATAAACCTATTTTTTAGGTAGTGATTTCTCAATATAAAGCCTTGAATGGACCATGAGGTAATAATCTTGAATATTATGGTCAAGTGATTCACATAAAAACACATGTTTACAAAACTAATATTTATACAAAAAAAATTGCCCTGACTTAAATATCAATATAATATTTTAGGCCTTTTATCAATTCAACCTTAACAAAACACTCATTTTTGGGCATATATAATAAAATATATCAAATCTCATTACTACAAGTTCTAAAATATCTAAGAGGAAGACCCACAATATAAGTGAAATAATAGGTAACTCAACTTAGACATGCACCTTAAGCGATGCCTCATAAAAAATATTAAAATTAAGGGACCATGGGGACACATTAACTCATGTATTTTGAAATAACTAATAGTTTGACCTAGAAATAATATCTTTAAAATGTGATATTTATTTATGGGATAATAGGAAAAAATACTTGTTTAGGTTACAAGCACTAGAAGCTTAAAACCCTAATGCTCCTAGGTGGTGTCTAATATAGGAATTAATGGAATCCTCAAAGGGTATGCATCAAACATAGTAACCAATGATACAAATATTTTCATACGAACTAAAAACATTTTCAACATCATCTACTTCAAAATAAATAATTGGATGTGGAGGATTATATTTTATTTTACCTCATTATAAACCTTCCCAAAAAAACATTTTCAGATTATTTTAACACCATCCTTCCCACCATCATGTTGTGTACCTAAGCATAGCATTTAATTATGTTTATGAATGCATCTCTTTATATAGATTATTTATCAAAGGGTCAAGTCATGATTTAGCCTTGGATTAATTATAGTTTATAATGGCTGAATAGAGATGGAGTAACCTAAAAGAGTAAATATTTTTACAATATCAATTTAATGTAATAAATATCCAACATTATGTCACAACTCATTTTTTATAATTGGATTGTATATTCAATCCATTAATGGCGAATTACATGCTCCCATATTTTCCATTTATCACCATTTCCCTCTATAATATTACAATTAAATTTTTTGTTGTTATTTGGAACATAGCAAGCAGTACTAGAGATTCAATATGTTCTTTTATTTTTAGCCACATCAAAAATTTTGAGTGGAGATTACCCAAGAAGAGAACCAAATATAAGACAAATGAGTTATTATATGAGTTATTTAAGGATGTTTGATAATTTATTAAATCATTAGAAAAATAATTAGATTGTAAATCTAATGAAGAGGAGGATGAAACCATTTTTGGAGAAGTATACCATGATCCACTTGATTTGGAAGAAGAAGAAGAGCAAGGGTATGAAGATAAAACTAAATAAAGAACATATTACCCTATTTAACCTTAAAATGAAGATTCAAAATGATTATTTTGATTATTAGATGAAGGTCCATACATGGTTGAGAAAGATTAAAATAAGACTTAAAGTTGAAAAAAAACTCAAAGGGAGATTATGATTAATGAATAAAAATCATTCTAATTAGTTAGAACACAATTTGAATAACTATCTTGAAAATAATTATACACAACCCAAAGACTAAACATACTAGTACGATTGAACCTTTTTAATGAATCACAAGGTTTGGATAAGAAACACACATCAAGACAAAATTACAAAATAATTCATATAATATAATAGTCATCTCATTTGAAATATTCTCCTCCTTTTTGAATGCAGAAGACACAATTATATATAGATTGGGATGGGGAAGATTTATCCTTAATAAAAGCCTAAATTTAAATATTCTAAGTTAGGAACCAAGTGTCAAAACCCATGCATAATGTGTATGTATACATAAAAATACTATCCCTCATCCAAAATTTATATATATTTCAAAAATAGATATGAGACTTATGTCTCAATTACAATCAAAGACATGCAAAAATAAATATACACTAAATGTGATGATGTGGAAGAACTCGATGATGGAACATGGATGATCATAATATTGGATAATATATACATTGTTATAATTCTATAATCAATATATTTATGTTTTACACATTGTATTTCAAAAATGTTATCAACTAGATAATCTACTCATTAGTTTTATAAACAATGCCTTCAACCTCTACCCTGAAACTGTTAGTAGTTAGCTAGAGTAAACCCTAAAAAATGGATCTTAGAACTAGTCACCCCAAATGTGTATAAATATATACAATCCTCATGGCATTAAAAATTGACACTGCCCATTGTTAATGACTTATGAATTGTTTCACCAAGGTATGAATATCAATATGACACTCTAACTAATTATCTATTATGGTTGTCATGTGGTTCTGAGCAATTATAATAGCAGGGGCTAATATCAAGCATAAATGTGTTAAATATTTATGTTTAATTTCCTATCCCAATAAACAGATCTTGGCATTCACATATTTTATCTATTGTATTCCTAGGTTACACTTCCCCATTTTAAATGTGACTCTACTCTCACATATATTATTGAACTAAAGATATTGTGAAGTGCTTTGGTTATTCCTAGTACATTATCTACAATATCTCAAAGAACTCATATAACATTCATTTTTTGCATCCTTTGCTTTGATTGATCATAATTTTTAAACATATACTTAATCACCTGAATGGTTGAATCAATAAAACTATACAAATATTCCTCATATTCATATGGGTATGTAGTGTGGACCTTCCTCTTTGTTTTAGAGAGAATATGACTTTTATCTATTCTAACTAAAAATTTCCACCTCCACTAACATAGTATTTCCCTTGACGTTTATCATTGTGTTAGTTTGTCAATCAAAATGAAACCCTGCCTTTCAAGGGTTAGTAATAATTAAATCTTACATTCCTTCCTCTTATTCATACAATATTTGATCTGTGGGGGAATGCTCACAATAAATTATTTTTTTGTAGGTTCTATGGATTCATATGCGGAAGGAGTGTATTATGTTAATGGGTACATTGATGTTGAATTAGGATGGGTAGTAAGATAATATGTAGCAAATCAAGAATAGAAGGGATGACCTTCCCCCATGAAGTGACCTTCTTTTGTGGATGTGTCTCAATAATATACTTGATAATTTATAGCATCCTAAATATTGAGTACCTAGAGGAATCTATTTTTTTATCTAAATAAATAGGCACACATATATGTGCAAATAACCTAGGAGGTGTAACTTGTTTATCCAAAATAGAAGTAGATACACTAAATATTTAAAATGCACATGTTTATTTAGTCTAAGATACCATGGAATGGCTTAGCTAATGGATGTATGATTTTCAATGGTCTAAAGTGAACTCACAATAGTATTATAAATCTTAATAGGTTGGATGATATTAGGAACATAAAAATTCAATGGGCCCCGGGCTATGATTTGTAAAATTGGCACTGTGAATGCCTGAGGCCTCTTGAATAGACTAGTATAGTCTTAAATGAAATAATATAAATAATGAGTGTCTCCTATTATATAAAATAAATTATTTAAAATTATAGGAGACACCAATGAGTCAATATTTAGTGTACTTACATTATATGGTTGGATATCATCCTGAGTAGTTGTAAAAATGATTGTTTTTATTATATAGGTTGTTTTTATAGTTTGTGAAATGAAAACCTATGAATTAATTTCACTTGTGATACTTATGTCAACTCCTATAACAACATTACAAATAGATAGAGCCTCATTTTGACTCATCTCCCAAGATTTATCTTGAATAGAGACTAGTGTGGCCTCTACCACCTTATCTCTTTATTGTTCTATAACCTAAGGAGGAGAGATTGGAAGTGTAGCCAATGACGTAATTTTTGGGGTAATAACTTCTTGTCTATACTATTACTCTTAATACATATATTTTACCTATTTATTTTCTTCTTCTAATATTAAATATGTTTCAATTGAGTTATATTTATCTTTTTCTACTTTTAATTCTTTATTTATTTTTGTTACCCCTAACTAATTTTCGTATTGTAAATATATTGGATCTACTTCCACATGTTTTTCCTATAGATTATAATAAAGAGAACCTCCTTTAGTAAATATACCTTCATCATGTATTTATTCTTTTAAAACTTGGGGAGACACATGAGGAGTCCTAGGACTCCTTTGATATGTCATCAGTGGTTGTCTAGTGTAAATAGGAGTTACCCCTAAAGTGGGTGGAGTGTAAAATAAAGTGGAAACATTGGTGTAAATTAGAGTAAGTGGAGTGGGAATGGTAGTGACTATTGGTAGAGTCATGTAAATTTTGGATGGTTTCACAATAGATCGAGGAACTACCATTGGTGGTGTTATACTAGGAACTAGTGCCAAAGGAGTAGAATCAACAAGAATCTGTGAAAGGAAATAACGAAGACTTAATTATTTTATTGATGTTAATGGGGGTAGGGGTTAAAATAAAGTTATCCCTATAGTATAATAGTAAATATAGATACATATACCTTAGTTATGGGTTGAGAAACAATAATACATAGAGTTGTGAAGATACGTCTATAGATATTGGATATAAATTATGGGTATGCCTCACTATATTAACTTGTTTCTTCAATAATTTATATTCCCATTTCTACTTTAGATTGATAATGAGGGACATTAACCATGTTTAGGTCCATTTTTCACTATCTATTCTCTTTTCATATTATTTTGTAATGGTAGAATCATACTAGATCCTTTTGGCTACTATCAATGACATGCCAACATTATGCATCATTATAGAAACCTCACTATCATCTTCAACATTTAAAAATAATAAATAATAATTGTACCATTGGTTCCCATAGGATATTTTAACTTTATATTCATATTTATTAATATGTTCCTTGACCTTATTTATAGGACGTTAATACCTAAAGGATACCCTTTTCAAGTCATAATACATTCTAATTTTAACCATAGAGATGAGGTACTCCTATTGGTATACGAGATGTGGCCAATATTTAGAGGGGTTGGATATAGACTAACTTTTTCAATACCCCTTAGTTTGATGTCCACACTTTCATATAATTGTGAAACAATCTCCTATATAGCTACTTTATTAAGAATATTATGTTTTTGATATAATGATTATGCCTTAGTACTTTCAATTATGATCACAATGAAATTAGGGTAATACTAATAATAACCCATTTCCCTAATGATTTTATTAATGTATTTTTATAACCTAGGCATAATACAACCATATGGTCGTATACACCATATAATAAACCATTTATGTGATCCTCTGAATTTGCCTCCTAAATTTGTATGTGAAGAATATTAAAATCGTCATAATTATTATTTTTTGGATAATTTATAGATACATCCCAAGGTTATACATAGGATGGATGCACTACATAAGTTATAGCATCTACTAAATATGAAATCATATAGATGCCATCATTTGTAGGTTTGTTGGGTTGCTTATTTGGTGTATCATATTGGAGCTAATGATTTCTCCAAGGGAAAAAGTTATTATTGAACTAAAAATAATGTCCAATAATGGGACCCATATCTCATTAACATAATAAATACTCAGATATCCATATAGTTGATTTAAAAAATCCATGGTGATTCTTACCTGTGGCCTAAAAAACCTATGGGAATGTAGGAAATTGGGACTTTAATCATGAAATTTCTTGTGTTAGATTCCCATTACTGTAATTTATCTTTGACTAAGTTTGAAATAAACCATTAATTTAACATATTCTTAATTTATGATATCTAAATAATAGGGATCCTATATTATCTCTCAAACTCATTTACACTAATGTAAACCACATGGGTAGTATTATACAAGTAATGCAGTAATTTTTTATAATTTTTTTCATTTGTAAACAAATCATAAATGAAGTTAATATAGGGCATTATCTTTGGGTTTTACATATAAATTAATATGACTACTATATTATTATATAAAATTTTATCCTTGTATCATTGTGTGAAGGAATATAATTAGTCCCTAACTTCATACAACTCAGTTGCATCTGATTCTACCCATATGGCCATATAATGTTTGAATTGAAGTTCCAATATTGTTATATCAAATAATGTGTCTATGAATTTAGCCATTCCATTAATGGAATATGTAGAGGGAGGAGGAGTGTGATATGAATAATCCATTATCACTATGCAAGTATTATGAGTTATTTTAAAATATTAAAATATTTTAGTTATTAGGGAACTTGAATTCACAAATTGCACAAGATAGCAAGTGGGTAATGTAATCAGATCATGCTTTAAAAAATGAATATATCACTTAGATTTATTATCACTAGGATTAAATATGATGAATTTGTAATTCATGTGAATTTATTGTAAATAAAAACTTGATTTGATACCTACTTAATCATTTCTTATTTCAATTTATATTTTACATTATTAAATTTTAGTAGATTATTGTTACCACATGGCATATTTTCAATTATTATATGTGAATCATCATATTCACATGACATATGTCTTCCTTTAGTTATTTTATAATTTCTTTTTTATGACATAAATATTATTTTTTAACTAATTGACTCGTTTAGAGATGCATTGCAACATATTGCTCATATGTTGGGTGTTAGAACCTATCTTTTATACTTTGCTTATTTAGCCACAATATTTGTGGAAGATAAAACTTGGTAAGATCTTGTATACTCACTTTATGAGAGTGTGAAACTCTTCAATGTGCATTGTGTAGACCACATGTTTATGGGATTATGACATGTGGATTAATCTCACTTCACCAAAGGGTCATTAAATTTTGACTATGTACTATATGATGTTATATTGCATTTTTTTAGGATCATGACACTTTGATAAATATCACTATTATAGGCTATAACCATTTTACTATGCTATAGAAATTCATGGGTTGTTGATATGATAAAATGTGGATCACTATCACTACTTTAGATGACTTTTTATGTTCTAATTATGTACTTTAATCCTATATGGTGTGGGTCATTGAGATTGTGACATGTGGATAAATACCATTCATTTATAGCATAGAGAATATTTAAAAATTATGTAAGAATATATCTATCACATATAATCAGTATTAGAACATGTGGACAATACTTAGTTATCTTAATATCTACCAAGACATAGAAAACATATTTTTGGATAAATATTTGTGGGTGAATGGGATAAAGACACATGTCATGATCTCAATAAATAGGAGAATAATATACTTCTAAATTTTAAAATCATTATTGAGGATGTTGGATGAATACATGTGTTCATATCTCATGATGCCAAAGCTGGCCTGCACACTTAGCCATAAGAAACAAACTTTGTACAAAAAGAATATTATTCAATTAATTAAATAAATTATAATCATATCCCATTTCACCTAAATTTATAATTTAATAGGCATAATATATTAATGAAATATTTTGATTAAAATAAAAATCTAAACCTTTTAGCAGTCGCATTTTGAAATTTTACAAGTGTAGGTCTAATATACTAATAGAAAACATCTTCTAACCCGAATTCAACATAATACAAAAGATGTAAATCAATTTGGAGAACATTTAAATTGTAATAGAGTCTTGATTATATCGATTGAAACAAAACTAAATAGTTATTGAGAAATCAAATTCATTTTCATGTGAGCTAGACCTAAACATGCAATACATAAAATATGATCATGAAATTTTTGAATAAAAACTGACTCCCCATTTAAATAATTTGAATATGGGGTATGTTGGTCACAACAAATGGAGACTTAGTGTAAAAATACTCTAGAATATTTGAGAACCCATAATCTTGGTTTTATCATACATAAATTCAAACATTACTAGAAAGAAATAAAATAAACCATAAAATTGAAAGAGACTCCAACATAATATTGCAACATACTAACCCTTCTCTATCTTTAGATTGTGTGTTATTATCTAAATATTTATTTCTCCTTGTTATGAGATTTTTATTAAATATATGGGAAAAGATAAACATTGGATTGATCTTATTTTTCAAAATTATGTATCTTTTAAGTACTAAAATAAGGAAAGTTTGGCATTGTTATGCTACTAGCCAAACATCTATAGCCCTTATCAAGATACCTTTGGTTCCACTCTAAGCATTCTCTACTTCCATCTAGATTCCATATCCCCAATATAGATACTTTGATCACACTTATTCAATGAGTTTTATTGTTCATTTGATTTTTAACCTTTCTTGGAAGGAGGATTTGAAACCACCATTAATTGGGTATATAATAATGGAATTTATCTTAAATAATTTTTTTTCATTCTTTGGCCTCACTTAGTGTGTATTATCTCTAGAAAAAATTCTTAGACATGTGAAGTTATATTTAATATTTAAAAATGAGAATTCTTTTTAAAATTTTCATGAAAACATTAGAGCAACTTTCAATAGTCTAATAAATTTATTGAATTCAAATAAACGTTTTTGTTCAAGTATGACACATACCTTGATCCAAGGACTCGAAATGCATTGAGAATATTCTAGAAAGATACCATTTGAATGTGATTTTGTCATTCATTTATAGGATAATATTGATAGAATATCAAAATCATTGGATTGTTCATAATTTAAATAAACTAGTCTATAAAATCAAAACAACTATGGAAAATAGGAAAATGCTAAAAATGGGAAATCTATCCTATGAAATAATGAAAATAATATAGAAAGAAAGGAAGATAATCTAAGAAAACTATAAATATAATTTAGGAAATTTATAAACCTAATCCACCGCTATCACTAAGGTAAAACTAATAGTCACTGAAAATCATTTCTAGTTAGAGAAATAATGAAATAATGTTTCAAGAACTACCAATTCACTAGAAAAGTAAGATAATTACTTTGGAGATCTTTTAAGTGAAAAATATTGTTACCCAAAATATCAAAAAAATTGATATAGCCCATTCTATAAAAGAGTGAACTTATCATGATGTCATTTTTTTTCATGTGCATTATCCCCTAAAATTAATAAGTCTAAAATACTGAAACTTTGAATTTTGATCTTTTATCGAACCACTTATTGACAATGCCTTGGTGCTTATTGAAGTTATGTAATGATTATGTTCATGCATCCTCCATCTAAACTATGTATGGTAACCTTGAGTGAACTCTTTTATATTCTTCCATATACTATTGCATAAATTGATATGTTGGTAGTCTAAGAGTAATGGGAAACATAGGTTGTTATTCGTAAACTATTAGGAAAGTTAAAGCTTTCTGGGATTATTTATGCTTTATTTTATCTACCTATAGTGCATACTTTAATAGTATATGCCATTCTCTTAATTTATATTATGTTGATCTCTTAATGGCATTCATAAAATTATTCTAAGTGGACTCAACAACACCATTTCATTATGGATAGTAATTTGATGAAAATTAATGGTAATCTAATTTTTGTAGGCCCAGTTAATAAATTAGTAGATTGAAAGGCTAGACAGTTATCACTGACTAAATAAATTAGAGTTTTAAATTTATTCAATATGTTCTCTTCAAGAAATTTAATCACATATTGAGCTCTATAATTCTTCATAACCACAACATATGTCCACCTCATACAATAATTAGTGGTACGTATAAAAATATAATATCATTGTAAATAATTTGGGTTGATTAATCGAACAATTTTAATATTCCATTGTGAAAAATGACTTCCTTTGATCACAAGATGTAGTGGCCTCTCTACATGTACTTCCCTATTTATAAATACCTGGAATCCATGGCATGTTATAACATGATTGTATCCTTGAAAATAACAGCCAATAGTATCATATTTTCATGATCTTGTGAGATGTATCATTTTTAGAAAGATGTGCACTACATATCTTATTATGTAAATTTTCTAGGATGTGTGTAGCTTCTACTCTTGATACACATAGTAAATAGATGTCCTCATGATTATTCATTTATAAAACTCTATTTTCAATCATCTAATAAGCTGATATGAGTTTTAGTGCCTCTCTTTACTCTCTATTCAATCCAAGATGGAATGTACATATAATAAGGTACAGGATACTATGGGCATACCAATAACCTCTAGTTACCTATGTTTCATTGATCTTCTTGATCTAAATACATGGACATATTTTAGTCATGATTTGGATGATTCCTTAGCATTGTGTCATCTTGGTGGGTTTAGTTTCAAAATCAAACTCTTTTAATTTATCAATTCATTTTCATCTTCTTTCTCCAAATTTATTCTAGCTAAGTGTGAGCTTAATAGCTTAGTCTGGAATGATGGCATATGTCTTATTTAGGAAATTATAGTGCCTACATTTTTTTACCACATTGATGAAGGCATATATATGCTTATGTATCATTGAATATGCATCCTTAAAATTAATATTCATGAAAAGAATTGGATGTTCATTAACATGTACCTTTTATGTGAGTAAGGCTGCCATAATGTGTTTTAAAACAATTGGATATAGAAAGAAATTTTTAGTAAAAGAAGGGATAATTATAAAATGAACTTAAATAATGGTAATCTAAAATTATTTCTTGGTTTTAGTTATCTATTATATTTTAACATCTTTCTTTAGCATGGCATTCAGTGGTTGTTGGTGTTGAATATTAATTTACTTCTCCTTAGTTTACTTAAGTGTTACTTCATTGGAGATGTTTATCCCACATTCATGAGAATGATGGATGTATGCCTTACTTCCACATTTATTGGTGAAGTTAGTCCCACATGCATGGGATTTTTAGGATTATCTTATCTTATACCTATTTTTACATCTCTATTGTACACTATTTGATAGAGAATAAAATAATAGTTGGTTTGTTTTTGGTGTACAATGCTGAAGCATATGCTGAAGAATACTATTTGATCCAACTTCACTATTTTCATTAATTTATATGTTTCCATTTAAGGATATGGATCTCTATACTTGTTGGGCATATTTAACATACATATTTTGAAGAATTATTTTGGATGATTCATGATTGGATTCTTGAAAAGTGTAAGGTGTCATCCTTTTTGGTGGATCTGTACATCAACCTAGATTTATATTGAAGTGTTATAAAAGTTGTTTGGCCATTTTTCATTGGCTGATGTTCATCTTTGTGGATATTTTTGAATTTTGGAAATGCTCATTAGAATATTTTAATCTTGATTTGCATAGGTGTTTACCATGATGCATGTATGGGCAAAGGATTTCCTCACTAGCCTCTCACTATTCTCCACACAATTAGACAATATTAAATATATCATGGTCATTGCATCTTCCCTTATGTAGTATGGGTATGGATTAGTTCAATTTGTATTTTTATTACCATTTACCAAGTCTTAAAGATCTTTTTTTTTAGTTTGTAGTTGATCTACCAAAGGCTGAACCATCCATTTTTCTAGTCATTCTTATCTCTTCTATGTGATGTTTGTTTGGGTGTTATGCATATTGAATCATGTTGTTTTTTGGTGTTGTTGTATATCTATAGTGTGTTAAGGTATTTTTTTAGACTTTCAAGATTTATCACACCTAGTTAGACATTGATGTCTTAGGACTACCATTTTTCATGTCTTTTAGTAGTGATATGGATGTTAACTAATAACACACTGGTAGTTTTTCAAAAGGATCCATCTTTTGTCCTCCCCCTCCCCATTTGGTATTCATACAAGGCTTAAACAGGTTGTTGTGAAGATATTATAACCCATGAGGATGGATTGAAGGTGGAATGGTAGTTTATGGTCAAGTCCCAATTGCCTCCATCTGATCTCATATACCTAGTTTATGCATTAATTCCATGCAGGATCAAACTTTGGACCTTTAGTTTACCAATAGTATTCACTCCATGCTAATTTTCACTAGTCTAAATTTTTCACTCACCTTATCCTTCTCATACAACTACCACATATCATAAACCATCTATTCATACTACCAAATAGATGTTTGAAAAAATCATGGTTTTTCTAAAACAATTCCTTTATGATCAAGGTTTGCCTCCTTTTCTTTCAAAAAATCTTAAACTACTCAATATGTCATTCATTTGACTTCTTAAATTATGTTTGTAAATCTTAATGATAGGTGGATAAAACTTTTGATCAAAATGTTTAACATTATAATTAGGGATTAGCTTTATATTAGGGGGACAATTTTTTAATTTTTTTAATTAAAAAGAATATATTGAGCTCCAAAAATATCATTTGAAGATCTTTTGATCAAGTGGAGGGGTCTTTATGATTGGATATCTCATTAAGATTTTATTATTATTTTTTTATTATAAAAAAATATTGTGGGCAACCTTTCTAATGAGGATTATTTTTTCTTTTGATCTCATTTGTTGAAGACTAGTTAGTGAGGAGTTGTTTTGTGGGTGGCCAAACCCCCTCATAAGTAAACAAATTATTTTTATCCTTTACTTTTTTCTCCCTCATCATATTTTTGGATGCATTTTTTGATATAAATGGCATAATATTTCCATGAGATATGGCCCACATTTTTCTTTCATGTCTTGCATTATACCACTTATGCCACTATTGCACTTTACACTATCTTGGATGTATGTTTTATTGAATATGATGTCCTTTACATGTGTCTTGTATATTTTAATTTTTTTGGTAACTAATCCTTTTTATTGTGTTTTAGAATACATGATGTCTTTCTTCATCATTTTCCACACTCTTCCATCATCCCATGACATATTATATTCTAATTTGTGCATTCACACTTTGACACACATGAAGTTTGTGTCATGTATCCATCAAGGCCCCTTTCGTGTAGCACATTACCTTCTTCTATGGAGATATTTTTCTACACCCTTCTTTTTTGGAGACACTCTTAGGATTGGTGATGACTTCTTTGACTGGTTGATAGTCTCCTTATTTGGAGTTACTTTGGTGAAACCCAATGTCTTCCTTATTTTTTATTTGGTGTTTATTAAGATATATTGTACTTGTATTGAGTTATAATGTGCCATGGGAATTTGTTGATTCAACCTTACCTACTTTCATGTGTTTGTGTGATCTATTCTAGGAACCTTTTCACTTCTTCATTTTCTTGTTTCTTCCATCAATGTTAGATCCATCCTCTTTGAGAGACCTTATCTTTATTTTCAACACCACTTTTTTGATAGTTGATAGTCTTCCACAGCTTGAAGTGTAACTATTTTAGTGAATCCTAGTGTCATATTATCTTCTTCAATAGTTTAAGAATCCATTTTAGTGTGATATGGAGCCATTTTAGTGTATATAATGTCATCTTGTTCAGTGTTTGATTAACCACTCGTATAGACCTTTTTCATCCACTTCACCCTTTTAACATTATGGGGGGTGTACATATAGATTTTTTATCATTAATTCACCTACTTAGCAGTATCGGGGGTGTTGCATAAATCTTGTTTATTAGGTGTTGATCATCCTTTGCACCTAACAGTACTCTTTTGCACTTCTGACACCAATGACAATCTTCTTGATTGAAGCTATTTTAGTAAATCCTTGTGTCAAATTTTTTGTGATTGAGTAGTGGATTTGAACCACTCATGTAAATTGAGTTCCTTTGTGAATTTTGATTACTTGGAGCATGAACTATTCTAGCATCATCTTAGGGGGGATTTATAGCTCTCTCTTTTTCTTTTCTCTCCTTTTTTAGGGTAAGGAGTTTTTTCTATAGGTTTTATCTTTTTCCTCCACTTTATGAGAGTACATGAGTATTTTATTGATGCACCTTATTTTATAGAACCCAGATGAGTATTTTTAGTTATTTCGATCGACTTCTTGGTGATTATTATATTAACACCAATATGGCATCCCCACTAGTGATCTATAAATAGTAATTATCCCACTACTAATAAATATTGTTTTATTTAAAACATATTTTTAAAAGATGTCAATTTCTAATATATTAATTAAAAGGAATTGACTTTTAATTGGAATGTAAATTAACTACAAAAATTATAATTATGAGTATTCTATAAACTTATATAAATGTATTATTCAATTCAAAACACTCAATTCACATTTTTATCTCTTCTAATATACTCTTAATTAATTTCCATGATTTAATTCCAGATATCAATAATAATTTAAAATGATATACTATTGTAAAAATGAAATCAATAGAGACTAGAGATTGTTTATGAGATTCACAAATTGGATACATCCTCAGGTTCATTCAAACCATTCCATTATAAATAAGATGTAAATAAAATGATTAAAACTTACATCCCTAAACAACTTGTAATTGGTTGATCAAGCTCTGAAGAACTCTTATCATAGATCATAAATGTCCTTCATTTTCAAAATGATCACTTGCAAATATATATCTCTTAAATGGGTAATTTCTCTCCTCAAGGAGGAAAAACACTCTCACAAGGTTTAAAAACTACCTTCTAATTTTCACTAATCCCTCTCTATAATTTACATAGATTAAAAAAGATTCTACAATAGACAAAATGGCCTCAATCAGGGTATTCCAAAAAAAATTCTTCGTAAAAATAACATGATCAATCCTCTAAATTTAATGACCCATGTTCTCTAGCATAATATACTTCTTTTGTATGGAATGTCCCTGATTCAAATTTTCATTACACTCCTTTTCTATCAAAAGATATGCAACATGTATTTCTTTTATTCTTTGGTCTTCTATCTCAGAATAAACAAATCTACAATATAAAAGGAAATAATATAACAATCTTTATTTTCCTTGAAGTATTTTTAAAACTCAGATTATACTTTATTTATGGCTTGCATGCACTTTCAACACGTAATAATATATGATAATTGATGGGAGGTTCAAAGCCATGTCTAGTTTAACAAATCTCTTTACCCATATAATTCCAATGCCCCACCTAATGCACCCCACCAAAATTGTTAGCCACACTAAAAGGTAAATGGATGATCCATGTATACCATGAAATATGCAAGTGGGAGATAAAGTGGAGTAAATGGTGGGCAAGGTAAGGATAAGGCATGCATGGTAAATTTTAGCACCATAAAACATATGAGGATTAAGTTTATTAAAATGTCTCCATTAAATTAAAAGAAAACCAATAACTTTGTAGCCCCATCCAAAATGAAAAGAACATTCCATGTGGGGAAAGGTAAAAGTGGGTGAATGGAATAAAGTTTGTTTAAAATGGAATAAAGGTTTATTTTTTAAAAAATAATATTCCATGGTCTTATTTAAATAACCATGTAAATCTCCAAATGGGATAAGGTAAAGGTGGGGAATAAGGTTTTAATTAAAATAATATTCAATGGTTATTAAAACCACTAAAAATGAGATATAAATTTGGGACAAAAGCTTAAACAAAAATATCCAATGGTAAAATAAAACCATATAGAAATATGATATTAAAATAAAGGATTAACACAAACCATATGATGAATGACAATCCTCTGGATCAACTACTATTTTTTCTCACTTCTCACCATATTATTTGAGGGTTTTCAATCTATTCTCCCTCAAGTTTTTCACTCTACCTAGTATTTTGGAGTGTAGTTTCATATTTAGTGATCTTCATATTAAGAACCATTCCTTATTTCACTTGGTAGTTATAGTTATTCAAAATCCATTTATTCCAACAAAATGGATTGGCATCCATAAGGACACATGGACCCACACTTCATCTTTTACTGTACCCATCTAATCTAATTTTGAGGGGGGAGATGAGGGGGTGTTGGTGTAGGATATAACTTTCTTACTCTTTAGTTTTATTAGGTGTTACTTCATTATAGATGTATATCCCACATCCATGAGAATGATAGGTTTATACCTTACTTTCACCTATATTAGGGAAGTTAGTCCCACATGCATGGCACGGTTAAGATTCTCCTATCTTCTACCTATTTGTATCTATGTACTATAAACTATTTCATAGAGAATAAAGAAATAATTGGGTTATTCTTAGTGTGAAATGTTTCATGATTGTATTAATGATCTTTTGGAGAGATCTTAGCTAAAGATTTTTAATAACTATTTTAATGGTTTGACAATATCTACAAATCCAAAAATGACTTTTGTACAAATTTTATCTTGTCATAGAGAGACTTATGTTATTTTATTTTGTTAAGAAGTGTTATATTTCAAATGTCTTGAACTTATTTTGGATCATTTAAGATCCCATATTTATTAATGACATGGCCTATCAATTTTCTCTCTATAACTCTTAAGATGCTCTTCTTCAAATTTAATGACACTCCATATCTTTTACACCTATGAAATATTTTCTATCAATGAGTCACATGGTCAAATATATTTTTCAAAAACATATTCAAATAATCCATGTAGATGATGATATATTTCACAATGATCCTTTGAAAGGAGAAGTCAATCACACCTTAGAAAGTTGTTCCTATATGAATTAGGTTGAAAGGCATCTTCTTATATACAAATGTTACCCATTTAGTGGTGAAAGTAACCTTAATTTGATCTTTTATTTCCACTAATACTTGATTTTATCCTATGAAACCATCCAGAAAGGAAATAATTTTAGACCCACTTACTATTTGAATTACTTCATCTATGGGGGGAGAGGATAGTTATCAATTTTTATTCTCTATATAGGTTCTTAAATCAATGCATAGACTAATCTCAACATTCATTTTTATGATATTCACTAGGTTGGAAATCCAATTGGAATACCTTATTTGGAATAAAATACTGGCATCTAATAGTTTTCAAACTTATGTCTGAATGAGGGGCCCTAAAATTGGATTTAGTGGCCTTTGGTGCAACCTAAATGGATCACTTCCTTGATTTAGGGGAATGGTTGTGTAATTAATCTAGAATTAAATATTTTTCATATCTTCATAGGTCCAAATAATGAAATATTTATATTATATTAATAATTTCTTCATTATTTATTTCTCACTCTTAGAACAACTCACGCCAAGTTTATGTATTGAGGATGTAGATCACTCCCTAGGTTTTATTTGATGAAACCAGATTCAATTATTTTTTATTGTTTATGTTTTATAGCATGTGGATCCATGTCAAAATACATATCAATTATACCATTCACATATGTATTTAATTATATTTTATTTTTAAGATACCATACTTTCCCAAGTCTTCTATTTTCATGTTCTCAAAATCTCTTTCATATATTATTTGAGATTCAAAGGCTTCAGAACTATTCATAAATTGTATAATCTAATTATCATCATCAAACACCTAAAATTATTAAAAATACATATAAATAAATTTTATATCAACCCACTAAATTTGTTAACCTAATTCTTATTGTATCTCTACCACAAGGTAATGAACCATTAGGCTACATAGATGTATTTTTTGGTTGAGCGAATGTTATAGAAACTATAATAACTTTGTATTAACTTATTAAATTGAGATGAAATTTTAAAAAAATATTATATTGTATATTATTTAACATATCCAAATATAGTAACCTAGATCTTATTTCAACCATTCTATAATCAATGAACCATTTGTACACTAGACATGTTCATTTTCTAGCTAGACATCAGTTACAAAAACTATCATAACTTTTTCCCCACTTATATAATTGAGCTGAAATTTTAAACACATGTTATAAGATAAATCTTGTGACACTTATAAAAAATTTATATAATAATTCTTACCACATATGTTATAATATGTCAAGAACCATCTACCAAGTGTTTTGATAGAATCAGGGGGTACATCTTTGCAGTGGATAAAATGATATTATTTTTTGTGTATAGTTTTTATATTTCAAGGTATTTAATTTCACTAATTTTAATCACAAAATTATTACATCAGTCTTACCTCAAGTAGAGAAACCTCTTACCAAGTGCATCAGTCAATACATTTTCATGGTTACTCCAAATGGTCCAAAAATTAGTAAATTATATTGTAAGTTTCATATGATGTGACCTCAAAACATTTCATCATATAATTTATACTACAATTTAATAACCATTTCTAAAAAGTTTTTGTGACGTAACACTCCCCATATATTAACATAAATAATCAAAATGTCTTCATACTTTTTATGGAAAATGAATAGTTTAATAACATCATTCAAAGAGGTAAACATAATTACACAAACAAGGACACACCCAAAAAAAAACACTCACACACACACACATCAAACTCTATTTTTGGTTGATTAAATATGTCATGAACACTGGGATGCACCTGTATCATTTTAATAACAAGAATTTATGATTTCCTTTATGATTTGAATGGGGAAAAGTATTTATAAAAACTTGATCCTAAATTTGGATATTAAAAAATGCTAATTCAAATTAAAGATCGGGATAAGAAGACATTCATAATGCATTAGCATCACTACCAATTTAAGGTCATAAGTTTTGGTCTCAGCACCACATCAACCAAAATTTAAGCATTGATGAACATGGTACTCTATATATTCTTCTATAATTTTGTTCTTATATTTTTTTATGACATTTTGGTTTATAATAATTCATTAGAATCCCATCTTAAGAATTTAGATTATTTGTTTGATATACTATTAAGTTTGGTCACATAGTATATATGAATATGTTTTTTTATTAAACTCTACATAGTTCAATGCCATTTTTTAAATTAAAAACCCAAGGCTCTTAAGAATCGTAATTATGTCTTAAGTTTGTTGGTATTTTATAAAGGACTTTTGAAGGAACTATCAACAATAGCACATCCCTTCTCTAACATCACTCGGATGGATTCTCTCAAGTGATCCAAATAAGGAAAAAATATATTTTGAGGTTCTCAAAAGATATTTGGTATGTACTTGAGTTTTATCAAACTTAAATTTCTCAAAGGCTTTTGTCATTAATTGTGATACTTGTGGGTATATACCATGTGTAGTTATGTCTCATTATAACCATACGGTTGAATTAAAAATTGGTAAATTTATTGAAAATGGTAAAATAATATCCTAATATATTAAATATATTATTTCAATCATGCATGCATTTATTATATGGTTTCGGTTTATGCTATGACAAATTTCTTTGTTTAAACATGCCACCTCAGCCTTAAGCACTTATTAAATCAAGGGTCATTAACATAAGAAAATAATAAATAGATTGATCACCTTAAATATTATAGCTATGAGATCCTTTAAAATTAATGGAAGGATAAGGTGATGATAGGAGAACATTCTCATGATCAATAACTACCAATATCTCAATCCATGTCCATTACCCAACATGTTTGGACACATAACCTTCTAAATGAATAGGTAAGTCACCTTGCCTCAATTAAATTAGTGTAATAAATTAAATATGAGTGTAAGTATAATACTTGTTTAATTCATAATGGAATTATATTTTTCAAAGGACACTATTACTTAAGGGGTGAATATCCATTTGTTCATAATGCGCTAGACTTGCCATTTGTCTTCATCTGTAAGATATGTGGGGTTAGATAAAACATATAAAAACATCTAATAAAAAAAATTGGAATTGAATGAAGGCTATCATTATGAAAAATGGTATTTGAGAGTGAAATATAACAAAATAATTATGGGTGGAGTGTTCCTTCACCATTATTTTTGAAACCAAATTTGGTCACACAACAAAAGTGGCAAATTATGTTAGTGTAATTTTTCAAGGTTTTTCCCAAGTTTTAGGGTAAATATAACATTTTTATGGTGGTAGATAGATTGAATAACTATTCCCATTTCATCCCAATAATAAAGGCATATATAAATAGTCCTAAGGCTGACAATTTGTGATTCTAAAATGTGTCTAAGCTACTTGAGATCCATAAATAGATCATCTATGATTGGGATTAAATTATCAAATCCATTTATAGTGTGAGATGTTTTGAACTGTAGGTGTAACATTTAACATGAGAACTACATACCACCCCCAATATATATTGAAAAACATAAATGAGGAACAAGAGATTGGAAGGCTACCTAATAATTTATGCAAGAGATAAGATAGGAAAATGGGTACAATGGGTATGTTTGGCTAAGTATTGGTACAAAATCACATACCACATAACTATAAAACTTTCTCCTTATAATTAATTAAATGCTTATGGGAATCACCACCATTAAATTGATAAAATAATATGGGAAAGATTGTAAAAAAAGAGAATGTTTGTGAAGAAATGAAAAACATTATGAAATTATTGAGATATAACATGGATTTTAGTGCCAACACGATGAAGTAATAAGTGGATGAACATAGGACATAGAGTATTTTTTAGATTAGATACATATTTTTATCTTATAGTTGTAACTATAGAAATAAAATACATCGAAAGATATAGGCAATTATAAGTTACAAACAAAGGATTAATAATGGGACATAGTGGGCATATGTAATGGTGGGATATGTTACATACATATTGAACATACCAAAAAAGGAAAGGTTGCATGATTTTTTCATGTGTCATGTCTAAATAATAAAATATGGGCACATTTAGAAAATAAATTGATGTATTTTACTCTTATTTCTCCAAATTCATTATATCTAAGTGTGAGCTTAATACCTTAGTCTAGAATGATGGCATATGTCTTATTTAGGAAATTAGATTGCCTACATTTATTCCCCACATTGATCAAGGCATATAATTGCTTATGTATCATTGAATATGTATCCTCAAAATTACTACTCATTGAAGGAATTAGATGTTAATTATCATGTACCCATTATGTCAGTATGGATACCATAGTGTGTTCTAAAACAATTGGATATAGAAAGAAATCTTGAGTAAAAGTAGGGATAATTAGAAAAGGAACTTAAATAATGATAGTCTAAAATTATTTCTTGGTTTTAGTTGTCCATTATATTTTAACCTCTTATTGTAGCATGGCATTCAATGGTTGTTGGTGTTGGATATAACTTTCCTTCTCCTTAGTTTACTTAAGTGTTATTTCATTGGAGATGTTTATCCCACATTCATGAAAATGATGGTTTTATGCCTTAATTCCACCTATATTGGGGAAGTTAGTGCCACATGCATTGGATGGTTAGGATTATCCTATCTTATACCAATTTTTACATCTCTATTATAGACTATTTGATAAATAATATAATAATAGTTGGTTTATTCTTGGTGTGCAATGTTGAATCTTTCATGGTTGTAGTAGTGATCTCTTGTAGAGACCTTGGCTAAAGATTTTTGATAAAAATTTCATGGTATCAAAGTAATGAAGGATCTAACTTCACTATTTTCATTGATTTATATTTTTCCATTTAAGGATATGGATCTCTATAATTTTTGGATGTATGACACATACATATTTTGAAGAATTTTTTAGATGATTCATGTTTGGAGTCTTGCAAGGTGTAAAGTGTCATAATTTTTGGTGGATCTGTACATCTACCTAGATTTACATTGAAGAACTATAAAAGTTGTTTGGCCATTTTACATTGGGTAATGTTCATATTT
>JARHVA010006563.1:337500-365000 GCA_037957365.1 Torreya grandis | reverse complement strand
TGATAGAACTATTGTAGTTTGATAAGCATGAGAAGTATGGATTGATACAAAAGGTGGTTTTTATGAATTTTTAATGTATTAAGAAGTGGAGGATGTGTTATCAGAGGTCTATCATTAGGTATTAAAAACATCAATTTAAAGGTGGAGGTGCTCATCTAATAGGAGGTTAGAAGGACTTGATATTCCTTAGGGGCATGTGATCCTTGCAATATAAATATTTCACTAAAGGCCTTAGGTCAGAATGACTTGACCAAGGTTGTTTATGCATTAAATGAATGAGATCTCTTGTTAATGAGCTCTCTTGTTAATGTTTCTCAATGAAGTTGATATATGTTAATTATTTGATAGTTTTAAAGGGTTGTAATTCAAAATTAAAACATTGATTCAACTGCCCCCCTCAGTGATTGTACCTCCAACATTATATGCAAAACTCACAAGCTTTAAAATAAAATAATGTATTAAAAAATGCATTGCATTTTGTTGAACAACAAAGCCATTTCAAATTATCCTTTTATGCAAATATACCCATATATATAATGACTTATGTGAAACAATATTAAATTCTCAATAAAATTAATATGAATGTAGAAGGTATAGTAGATAGAGAATACAATATTAAAATCCATTTGTTTCCTTTCTTTTCTAAATAAAATGTGCTTCAAGAGAATAATGCAAACCTACAAAGAAATATATCTTAATATAAATACCCAAGAACACATCTATACATTATCCTCTTTTCTCATAAAATCCATACAAATATACTCATGAAAATAAACTCAAAATAAAATAATCTCATGCATGAGAATTTAATTTGAAAAACTTGTTTCTTAAAATATTCACCATGTAATTATTTTTTAAATCATAGTTTTTCATATCAATAGGACCAAAAGAATTTAAATAGAGTAAACAAACTCAATCCATGTCATTTATCATTACAAACAAATAAATGGACCACCATAAATCTCTTCTAAGATTTGAAAGTATAAACCAATAATTGTTCATAACTAAAATAGGTGATTAAATTATACATCATAACCAAAGATTCCACAAAAATTAATTTGAAACCTCTTTCTATTTCCTTCTACCTAGCTTAATATTATTTTCCAATTGACAGAGCTCTACTTCCACATAAAAATATTGAAAATGATAATGAACACACATCAAAACATTATTTTTATATCAAAGTAACTACCATTTAATATCCCATAGTGATGTTTTATAAATCATTTTACTTACAACTCTTACCATCAAAACAAAAATGTTAGGACAAAATAGTGATCTATCTATCCACTTAGCAAATTAACTAACTACATAGCTAACTTGAATATCAAAACCAAAACCTGAGATAGGTACTTGGTGATGAAGTTTATTAATTTTGAAGTGTCTCGTATCAAGAAGGATTGAGCATTGAGACATGAGCTCATTTATTAATTTCAAAGTTTCTGGTAAATTGCATAGCTCATGAATATCATGATTGTTTTTTTTTTTTTAAATTTATGACACTGAAAGGGACTAATTTTTAAATGAAGAAAACGAAGTGAATCACAAAACACATTATAAAGGGATCCTGAAATGGAAAAGCAATAAAATCCTAATGGAATGTTATATTTTGAAGGTTTTTTTTAAATCTTGATTTAATTATATAAAAGTGCAGTGAGATAAATAATAATATGTAGTAATTAGTCTTAATAAACTTATGCTTTCTAGAGAGACCACAAAATGTGAACATTGGTTTGAATTGCTCAAATGTAAAAATGGAAAAGTAAAACTTACTAGCTCTTAGTATTGAGATGTAATTTAATTGCCATCTAAATATTTTAATGTCTTCAATCCTCATATAGTAAATTAAATAATTATAATTAATGAAAGTGTCAAACTTTTTAAACAAAATAAAATTATATTAAACTTAATTATAGATCCCACCATTCACAAAAAAATCAAAATTTTGATGCCAATATTACTTTTGCTATTAGATATTCCACATTGGTAGATAATTTGGTTCTTATTTGCATAATGAATGGAAAAAATAGGCTATGCATATATTTTATAAACCTAAATAAAGCCTTTGACAAATATAATTATATTTTACCATAATTAAATAAATTTTTACAACTGGTACATGGATATAAAATGAGTATATCCTTCATTCCAAATAAAATATTACTTTTATCATTACAAAAGATGAGTTATTGGGACATATTGTTATGAAGGAGGGTATATCTATTGATCCTGATAAATAAAATGTTATGCTAAATATGTTTCACATAAATAGTTATAATGAACTAAAGCCTTTTGTTTAGAAAATTAATTTTATGAGGAAATTTACATATTGATTTATTGAAATTATGAGACCTCTCAATGTTATGTCAAAATAGGATGAATAAATAGAGTGGACCCCTCAAATAGAAACCAATTTTTAAGAGTCTAAAATTTCCGTCATGCAAGCTTCAATATTTATTAGTCAAAATTTCACAAGAGACTTCTACATTTATTTATTTGATTTAGAATGTACAATAGAAATTACATTAGCATAAAGGGTGATATTGGAGAGCATCTCATTTCATTTAGAGTTAGAATATAAATTATGATCTTATATATTAAACATTGGATAATAAATTATATACCTCTTTCATGTCTATTAAAAAACTTAAACATTACATAATTCATAATGAAGTGCATGTCATAATTCCCAATCCAATATTAAAACTCATGTTTAGACAAAATTAATTGGGAGAAACAAGAGGCAAATGGATGGCCATATTATGAGAATATGACATTCAGGTGAATCCAACAAAAATATAAATAGGCCAAGGTCTTATCCATATCATCATAGATTGGGACCCAAAGATCAATATATGTAGATGGACTAAACAAAAGTGAATCGGGATGAATGGCATGCTCATTTTTTTCACTTATTTTTCTATGGAAAGTTTCCTCATGAGTTAAATATTATGCATACAATAGCTTTAATGATTAATGTATCTCATTATATGATCAATAATGGAGTCTTTTACAAAAAAAATAATGATTAGATATACATTAGGTGCATAATCATGGAAGAAGCTACAAATATAATGAGCACTTTTCATTAAAAAAATGGGAATTTAACACCTTTACGCTAAAAATGTAGCTCATTAAATTCAAGGGTTCCATTAATATCCTAATTTTCTAAGGATGTACATGTCAAAATGATAAATTTACACAAATTTCAAACATTCAAAAAATTAAGGAAACATTCAGTAATGCCTTTACAATTAGTGACTAAAAATATAACCTTCACACAACATGGGGACTTTATTTCATTTGACTCATTAAAATGAATTACACAAGTGGACACATTTTTGTCTTAACTTCCAAGAATTATTTCAAAAATTAGTATAAATTAATTTCAATAAAAATAGCATATCTTGAGAAGTGATCATTTTTTTTGCAAAATGCATTTTTACATGGTTTGGCACATGACACTCTAGCTTTCCACAATGGGAAATGATTTACATTTATTGTTTTTATAGAATCGGAAAATATCGATAATAAAAATTTGAATTTATACTCAAATTACTATCCCAAAGGGACTAGAGTGGTTTAGTCTACCAAATAAATTCTCATTGGTGTTATTAATAAAATAAAAGGAAAGAAACCAAAAGAGTGGCACTCGTTGTTGAGGTATGCATTATCGGTGGGCATAACAAAGGCTTTTAAAAGCATTTATATATTTAACATTTTTACTAATATATAGGAAGGAAATAGTATTACCCATTACAGTAATATTTCCTATATAATAATTTATGCAATAATATATCAAAGAAGATGACATATTTCAATATATATAACTTAACATCCTCTAAATCGAGGACACATAGGGTGAAACATGAATATTTTCTTAAGCACTAGGATGTAGTGAAGCATTGGTTTGAAAAAATAGAAAAGGTTTAAGCTTTAATAATTTTAGATTTAGTTCTAATATGGGATAAAGGTTATGAAAGTAAAGTAAATCCTGCCAAATTACATCCATTTTGGGTTGCTCATTATTAGATATTTGAGATATTAGGAAGAAATTATTTCAAATTGAAATATGTTCAAGGAAATAACACATTTCTTCTAGTAAGTGTGTAGTACTTGAGGCACTACTTTTGGCTTCACCAACACTAACACCCTTAGTTTTATTTTGAGTGTTTAGTTTATATTAGAGTAGAGATATTTTAGTTTAGTTTAATAAATTTATTTATTTATAAACAAATAATTGTTCATAACTCAAATAGGTGATTAAATCATACATCATAACCAAAGATTCCAAAAATAATAATTTGAAACCTCTTTCTATTTCCTTCTACCCTACTTAACATGATTTTCCAACTAACAGAGCTTTGATTCCACATACAAATCTTAAAATTTATAATGAACACACAATAAACCATTATTTTTATGTCTTCTTTGATAGTTTTAAAGTATATTTTATCATGATATGGAGTTATTCTATCGGATACATTATCAACTTGTTTGGTGTTTGAGTAGTGGATTTAGACAACTCACATAGACCTTTTTCATCCACTCCATCCATTTAGTATTATGGGGTTGTACTTATAGATTTTTTATCATCACTCCACCTACTCAGTAGTATGGGGGTGTGGTGTAGATCTATCTTATTAGGTGATGAGTGTTCCTTGTACCTAGCAGTACTCTTTTGCACTTTTGACACAAATGGCACTCTTCTTGATTGAAGTTATTTTAGTGAAGCCCAATGTTAGGATTTTTTTTTTTATTGAGTAGTGGACTTGAAACACTTGTGTAAATTGAGTTCCTTTGTGACGTTTTATTACTTAAAGTATGGACTATTTTAGCATCATATTTGGGGGATTTATATCTCTCTCTTTTTCTTTTCTCTCTTTTTTTGGGAGAGGGAGTATTTCCTATGGGGTTTATCTTTTTCCCCCACTTTATGAGAGTTATATATATGTATGTATGTATGTATGTATGTATGTATGTATATATATATATATATATATATATATATATATATATATATATATATGTATGTATATATATGTATGTATGTATATATATATATGTATGTATATATATATATATATATGTATGTATATGTATATATATATATATGTATGTATATATATATATATATACATATATATATACATATATATATATATATATATATGTATGTATGTATATATATATATATACACATACATACATATATATATACACACATATATATATACACACATATATATATACATATACATATATAGATATAGATATATATATATACATATACATATACATATATATACATACATACATATATATATATATATATACATACATATATTTATATATATATACATATATATATATATACATATATATATATATATATATATATACATATATATATATACATACATATATATATATATATATATATATATATATATATATATATATATATATATATATTGCATTTTTTTTGTTTTTTCTAGATTTTTCATTTTTACATGGGTATCTTATTGAGTCACCATATTTTCTAGAACCCATATGAGTATTTTTAGTTGTTTCCATAGCCTTCTTGGTTACTCTGATACCAATTTGAATGAAAATGCCTCTTATGGCTTAGGCCTATAGATGTTACTACTTGTTTTTAGTGGGTTTATGGGCATGTTTGAGGCCCCCATCAACATACTTTCTCTTACTGTCTACCCTTCATATTTGGAATGGACCTATTCTATGATAGATACTACAAAATTTACTAGTATAGGTGTGTGGATCACTTTTAAATTATGGTGTATGAGGTCTTGAAAACCTCTTAGGCCTCTATTTGGCTCATTTAGGGACAAAATTCCTAAATGCAGTCCTTTCAGCCTTTTGATCATGGTTTGCATCTTTCATTGCTCATGATATTGGGACTAGGTATGCCATGATGAAAATCTATTCATTAAGACTTTGAGGGTAGCTTCCTTTCTTATTTCAAATTTCTCAAGGGTCCCCTATTCCTTGTCAATGGCTTTTTGTAGGTGGTGGTGACTTATAATAGGTAGTAAATGCAAGAAGGGTAGGGAGCATTTATATGATCATCTCCATGAAATTTGAATCAACTAAACTTTTCAAAATGTACTCTTAATGTCTCTAAGAAATTTAAATGATTACTAAGGTTATTATCAAAGCATGATGTCATCATGGAGACCCCTGTATATGTGCATGGGTTGAGTATATGTAGGCAAGGTATGGGTTTGGGTAAGAACATGATAATGATCATTTTCAAGACCAATAAATTTGTATTTTAAACCTTCAAACATGAACTTCATCAAGGATGCCCTGAAACTATCTTCAACACACTTCTTCCAACCTGAAAGTCACATATGTACACTTGGGATAGAGAAATCAAGATCATCAAATGACTACTTGGGTGTCATGGATCTTGAAAATCATGATAATTCCTTTGAGAATGAATATAAATGGTTAATATTAATGAAATATAATTTTTAAAAAATTAACAAGACACCAACACCACCCCATGGAACTGCTTACAAAACATGACAACCTGAAAGTGATGAAAACCTGCCCATTGCATCCAAAGAGACAATTCTAAAAATATTATATGTTTTTCCCATAAAATAATTAAAAATAAACATTGGAGACATTATTTTACATGTTTAATATAATCTATAACAAATATGATCAACTAGTTTATACGGATTTGTCCAAAATGAAGGAAAACTTGAAGGGTGTACTAAATAACTAGCAAATTTGCACAGTCCACTTAAAATGGATGGTTCATGAACAGAATTTAACCATTTATTAAAATTATTATATTTATTTTATTTTATATTAGTTTATAAAAACATCCCAAAATCATTTGATCTAAAATCACATGAGCTGCACGTACCAAACTTAAACCTATAAGTCACTTCATTCTACCAAGAAGAGTGAAAAGAGAACAAAAATATTTTGAGATATAAATGGAACTTTAAAGTCATTAAAATCATTTATTTTAGTTAATTAAAGTTAAATTGCATCCTTTTACCCTCTCCCACATGGCACTCTTCCCAAGTAGGTCATATAAGTTCCCAAATCTTCTTTTTTCACTATAAAACTATCCTTTCTTTTGCATAACCTAAAATATTTAGTTAGTAACAGTATATAAAGACATCTTAGGATACATGGATAGGATAGATGCAATGAAACATCAACATTATTATCTTTTACATTTCCCAATAAACCCATATAGAACATTAAATGAACCTATTTGAGCCCTTAAAATGACTCAAAATGATGAATGGACCTAAAGAACTAATGATCAAAGATATTATAATATTAAATGACATTAATTGAACTATGGAAAACATTATAAAAAGATATTATATGCATTATAGGACTAAAAATTCAAGTTTTTTACTAAGTGTGCCTTAATTTGACTAAAAGTCAAATTTGGTCAACAAATTGGTGACTCATAGGGGTAGTATACCTATTATACTAACTAGACCAGTAGCCTTATTAGTCCATTAGGCTTAAAAATTCATCTAGTGAGTGATTAAAACAAATAAACATTGACCATTGACTCAAATTTTATCAACATAAGACAACTAGTGACTACCTCAACCACTCAAAGGAAAATAACACACACATCCAAGAAAACAAACATACAAGACACACACATGTGCATAAGAACTTAGGTGAATAAGGAAACAACCTATTATTCACATATATAAAATAAACATACATTTTTTATAGGATCAAACGTAAAACCTCCTAAATCATCTTCATGATGAGATGAAACAAAGTGCCAAGCATGCTTCTCTTTGAGTTGAATGCTTTATGGATCAGACCTCTTCCTTGCTACTTTACTTTAGCTGATCTCAAGTAGATCATCCTAAAATAGTTCTACAATTAATACATATTCCTATTTAATATTTTCACATAGTTCATAATTTTTCCCACTCTTCATCTCATGCTCAAATTGCATATCTTTAGTAGGCATGTCTCCAAGAGGATTTGTTTCATGTTATTTGGAAGATTAAGGACAATAAGAGATTTCTCCATCTTTCAAGAGATGATGTGTTTCTCCAAACTTATTTATATGATGATATCCTACATTTGTGACTTAAAACATGTCATCATCAAATGCATAGGCTTCTTGAAAATATAGATTTGAGAGGATGTTTTTATTTTACATACTTATATATGTACCAATGTTGCCTTCTCCATATTTGACCAGTTCATAGCCTCCTTGAAGAGGGGCATAAATTTTTCTCATGACTTCAAACAAGTCATCTAAAGGCTGGTTATTAACCTCTCTTATTCCATCCATGGTATCTTTCAAAGTGAGAAAAGAATCAATGATCATTTCTTCCTCATCAAATATGGAGGAAAAACTCTGTGAATTGTCTTTTTGTTCACCAAAGGGAGTCCCTATGATTATTTATTCCTCATAAACACTCATGAAGTATTATTTATCATCCATTAATTTATCATGTTCCTCTTCATTTTCCTCTCTCAAGATAGGTTCTTCAACACAAAGAAAACATTCCTCATCATCAACCAAGGGAAAGAGATTCAACACAAGGACTCACTTCTTCTTCAACACTTATGACCTCTTGAGGGCTATCAAGTTGTGTTTTAGTTTCTAAAATATTAATTTATTTTCAAAAGCTTCAATATATTTAACCTCATATATTGTGATGCCAAGACTATTCATATTGAAATCAAGTGATTTATCCCAACGAGTCTACCAAGGATGTAAGTTTTCTTCAAGTAAGAGTTATCTTTCTTTATCAACCAGCTGATCCTCCTTTGGTTCCCACACCACAGGTCCATCTAGTTAAAAGGTAATAGGATGAGGGAAATATGAAGTATTTGGTGGAGCTGTAATACAGATCTCAAGGTCATATTTAAAATGTAAGGTAAAAGATTCTTTTGGAAGCTCTTGAGGAAGGGGAGATGGGGTGTGTTTAAGCATAGGATCTTATTTTGGGTCTAAAACTTCCACCTCACTTTGAATTATAAATCTTATCTTTTCTTCTAATTCCTCTATTTTCTTGGCTAGGTTCTCTTATAAAATCTTATCTTGAAGTTCATAGGAATCATCATGGGGATAAGGATTTCATGAAGGCTACCATAGAATAGAGGAAGCTTCTTGAGGAAGGGTGGGATGACTTGAAAAGGAATAACTCCACTTTATACTTCATACTCTTGGAAAATTCTCACATCTTCTTTATTATTCCATGGATCTACTATGTTACTCAAACTTAGGATGCTAGGATGAGATGTCTTCTCAATTTCATATTCTATGACAAGACTTTTCTCTTCCTTCCCTATTATTCCACTATTTTGTTCCAACTTAGGACATTAGGATTATGAGTCTCCTATTTAGGTGGTGGGGATGTTATGTGAGAGGGAAAATTATAATTTAAATCCACTTCCTTTATTTCCAACATAGACTGTTACATGTGCATGTTAGCTAACTCAATTTGCCTATCAAGATTGGCCTCAAACACAAGACTTTTTCTTTCAATAGTTTCCTCCAACTGATTAGGAATAAAATGACATTGAAAGGATTGGTTTGGCTCATGAATAAGGATCATATATGTCTAATATGGAACTTGGGAAAATGGATATGAATGCTGATAGGTATGGTGAGGTTTCCTTTCATGAACTTATAGCCTATCCTCTAAAGAAGAGCTTAAACAACTCACATCAAGCATCTCACTTGTGAGCCTTTGACAATTGTCTCTCTCAATATGTGGCCACTCATTAACTAACTCTAATGCATTTCTTAATTGATGCATGAAATTATTAGGAATCCTTTTACCACATCCCCTTTGAGTATCAAGCTCCAACATATACCTTTCATAGCGCAAAATTGCGTGTTCGAAGGTGGAAATGGGTTGATTGGAGAAAGAATTAGGTTAACTAGGAATAAGACATTGAGAAGGCTAGTTATAGGACTGATACAACTCATGATAGGTTTGAATATGATCATATTAGGATTGATAATTATCATAACAAGTTTGACCAAGAACTTTCTCATATTGATATGGAATAGGACAAGATGGATATGTTTCACCAACTTCTAGAGGAAAAAACTCAAATCCAAAGTTAGCCATGAATCTTCATTGAAAGAAAGAACATAAAGAAATATTTTACCATCAATATTCAAAGGAAAACTTGGGCTGATTGACCAGCTAATATGTATTCAGAGTCAGCATTGATGCTTGAAAAGATGCCTCTGAAGGCTGATGTGTTGAAGGACAACACCAAAAATACTCCAAATCTTGGAACAAGAGTCCCATCGGGCATGAAAAAAATTGTTTTCACTTGTATTTGTACCCTTTGATGTGATGAAAATCTCTCCTCATATAAATGGCACAATGGAATCACGTCTAGGCTTGTGGGTAGCCTAAAGAATGAAGTGAGTCTCTAGATAGGGCTAGTTCCCTTGATTTACCACTTGACTACAACTATTACTAACATTCGGGGGTGAAAAGGGTGAGAGATAATTGAAATAAAATATAAAATAAGGAGGTGATACACCAAATCAATTTGATGACTTCCAACTAATTTCATCATACACTTAAGACCAAAAGACAAACCAAACTTACACTCCTTCAATTTTCATCTTCTCACATCAATCTTACATTATGAAGTCATGGATGGATGTGTAAAGCTAGGAGGACTAGACAAGAGGCCTTGAATTTCACTAATGAAAATACTAACTCACTAAACATTTGACATCTCCTAAAAAACTTCACATGCGATGCAAAAAGATGTTTTCCAGCTACAAACAAGGTGAAAGAATGAGACCACATGTTAGTAATCCATAGTCTTCACTAAGTAAGATTCATCATCCATGTATAATACACTTGTAAAAATTCATGAAGAGGTATCAATTAGTCATTTTATTAATCAAAAGGTATATAAATGAGTATGGCTTTGCCATACATAGGTGGAACATCCCATACAATTCCAAAATGGCCAGCTCTTATAGAGTTTGAGAGTTAGAGAGAGAGAGAGAGAGAGAGAGAGAGAGAGAGAGAGAGAGAGAGAGAGAGAGAGAGAGAGAGAGAGAGAGAGAGAGAGAGAGAGAGAGAGAGAGAGAGAGAGAGAGAGAGAAGTCAAAGGGTACAATGACAATTTTAAAGTTGAGAATAATAGTTATCCATTAATGGGAATAGGATATTAGTTGAATCATGCAAGGTTATGAGCAACAAGTGTAAATTCAAGTCATCAAAGTTATGAAAAGTGGCCTAAAATACCTTTTCTTTCACAAAAAACTACCTTCATGATTAGGCCTATTTGAGTGAAGTGTAACCAATCAAGGGTAGGTAAAATTATTTTAATGTAAAGGTAAAATCTAATTTATGACTCTCCATGCATTTTTTCCATTCATAGTCTTTTGGAATTACCTAAAAGAGAGCCATCACCACATACACTCTAAGAAACCTCCTTATCATGCACCTATCACACTTGTCTTCATATTTGGAATTATTTTCCCATGAAAATAAATAAAAATTAGTGGTTGAAATGTTTCAAGAACCTCCATGCCATTTTAAGTATTAGGTCCACCTTAAAATCACTTAAATATTTCTTCTCCTCTCTCTAGCTTACCTAATATGCTAGGTTTTAATGGCTAAAATTAATGGATTAGATGAATAAATTATAACATTTTTCATGGAATTAAATGAATATTAAGATTTATTATAAGTTTAATATTTATCCTAAACTTGGTTTCATCTCCTAACTCCTCATGTAGCTTGCACAACACATAAAACAATTAGATAAATCTTTTTTCTACCCCCATCATTACAATTACATACAAAAAAATTGTGTGGATAAGCCTAGGGATTTCCTCTACAAGTTTAAATATTTATTCTATTTAAACTACGTCCATATATTATCTTTCCAACTGAAGTTTCCAAGACTGGTCCTTAGCAAGGGTTTAGTAGGGTTTTAGGCTTATTTTTGGTCTTAGTAAGTGTTCATAAAGTTTGGAAATATAAATTGAGAAAAAATTCCACAAATATGGCCTATAATACCCCTATCTAAACCCCCTAAATCATTTGGATCCCATTCAAGACCTCATGAAAGATATGAGTATTAGAAGTTACCCTATCATGCTTGTTTTCCTCATTTTTGTAGTTCTAGTATTGGTTTGATCTCAATAATTAATCTATTAATAATTTATATACACTAAAATGGTTTTAAAACCTCTTATTTTGCTTCCCAAACATATCCCAATCTATATTTATGCTTATATTACATCACAAGTAGAAGTGATCTTCCATTTAACCTCTAGACTTTATTTTTGTTCCATAGGTCTGCTTGCACTCTTAAGCTCAACATAGCCTTTAATTGTTTTATTTTCATTATGATGGTTCAAAATAATATATATAAATCCCATACACATGTTCTAACATCTTATAAATTTCACTTAAAAGTGGAAAATAAAGGTGACCTCCTCATCTAGCACTAGGCTTTAATGTGACTGGCAAGTTTTATTACAACTCTAGTAGGTTAGACTTCCCTATTAGGTTTTGTAATATTTTGAGGTGATTAAATTATTTTATTATGTTATATTTTTATTTAAAAACCTTTATTAAATGTCTTCCCCATTCTTATTTCATCATTTTTACCTTTTCTCTCCAAGCTACCTGTCTATGTAGAAGGGGAAGTACCCCTTGTCTGAGACAAAATGTGGGGTAATTACCTTATTTTATCAAACAAGATAAATATTATATAGAATTATTTAGGTCATAATTATTATATACACAAAATAAAATCCCTTTATGGAATTATTATACCTACCAACTCGTTAACTTTCTAAGGTAGAGTGTGAAAGGAACATGGTGTGCAGGTTTTCCATAAGGATTGTGATTTATACCATAGGAAGGACCTGTTGGTGTCTATTTACCATTTTAATATTTCATATGATGTTTAAGGGAGTGAATGGTACTATTCAAAAAATAATTATTACTTTGAACATTGTTAAACACCTCAACTATGCCAAGAACCTCAACTATGCCAAATCTTCCAACTTGATGGACTGTTGATTGTGTTCCTCTTTGAAGGGGGACCCTGTAGGTGAACATATGAAATTTAGGCATTATTTTATGGATTAAAACCTCCTATAATTCTCCTATATTAATTTATAATTTCTTAGGCTCATTATAGATCATGTTTACTCCACTCATATACCAAAACATTATTATTTAGCTAATTGTTTTAGATAATCAGACACAACTGGTTGTAAATGAATTTAAGACCTTTGGGAGGTCTATAAAAGTTTTTTGACATTTATTTTAGCCTCTAATGATCCCCATAGTTACAAGGATGGTTATTTCAAACCTGGTCCATCATATTAACCTCTATTAGTCTTTCCCTTGCACCCTGAGCTCATAAATTGAGTCTCCTCTACTTGAGTGAGACACGTTACCTTTGGACATTCTTGGAGATGTCTTTTATGTTAAGGTAAACAACAATTACTAAGGGCATTTATACTATTTTCATGATAATTTAACCTTAGTTGACTAATTGGTTCACTTTGAGTGACCATTAAATGTCACCTAGGCATATTTTCCATCTCACTATTAGTGTGCACTACTATTTGCCCTTGCCTTTAGGTTACATTCACTATGTGAGGACACCTTAACCTAGGATATGATGTGGGAAGATCCCCTGAATCCACCTTTAAGTCATATAACATTTTTTGGAATCAATATCTTCTTTGGAAACCTCAAAGCACTATTTTGGTGTCAATTTCTAGGTCACTACTTAACCCTACTATATGTGTATTCTTTATGGTCTGTGTATGACTGAGGTGTGAGTGGAAACAAAACTCAATGCATCCTTCCTTTTATTTTCATGTTACATTATTTACTATCTCTAAACCATGTAAAATTATTCCAACATGAAATAAGCTCTCATATTACTAATTTGAATGAAAAGGCCTATTATGGCTCAGTCCTATAGATGTTACTACTTGGTTTCAGTGGTTTTATGAGCATGTTTGAGTCCCCCATAAACATACTTTATCTCAATGTATACCCTTCATATTTGGCATGGACCTAGTCTATGTTAGGGGATAAAATATTTACCAGTATAGGTGTTTGGATCACTTTAAAAGCATGTTGTATGAGGTCTTCAAAACCTCTTAGGCCTCTATTTGGCTCATTTAGGGATAACAGTCCCAAACTCGTTCCTCTCAACCTTTTGATCATGGTTTGCATCTTTAATTACTCATTATATTAGGACTAGGTTTTCCATGATTGAAATCAATTCATTAAGACTTTGAGGGTATCTTCCTTACTTATTTCACATTTCTTAAGGGTCCCCTATTCCTTGTAAATGGCTTTGTGTAGGTGGTGATGAGTTATAGAAGGCAATAAGTACAAGAATGGTAGGGATAATTACTATGATCATCTCCATGAAATTTGAATCAACTCAAATTCTCAAAATTCACTCTTTATTTCTGCAGGAGATTGAAACCATTAACAAGGTTATTATTAAAGCATGATGTCATCATGGCAACCCCTATGTATGTGCATGGGTTGAGCATATACAAGAAAGGTGTGGATTTGTGTAATACCATGATAAGGAAAATCTTAAATACAAATCAATTTGTCTTGTAAACCTTCAAACCATGAACTTAATCAAGGATTCCTTGAAACCAGCTTCAATAGAGTTCTTCTAACCTAAAAGTCACTTGTGTACACTTGGGATAGAGCAGTGAAGAGCATCAAGTGACTACTTGAGTGTTATGGAGCTTTAAAATAATGATAATTAATTGGATAATGAAGATTAAATTTGAAGAGGAAGGAAATATAAGTTTTAAAACATAAATAGGACACCAACACCACCCCTTGAAATTGCTTACAAAACATGACAAACTGAAAGTGATGAAAAATTACCCATTGCATCAAAAGAGACCATTATAAAAATATAATGTGTTTTTACCATCAAATACATTAAATTAATAATGGAATACATGAGGTTCCATTTTCAAAATCATATGGAACAAATATAAGGAGCTAGTTTGTATGGATTTATCCAAAATGAAGGAAAACTTGAAGGGTGTACCAAACAGCTAGCAAATTTGTATAATACACTTAAAATGGAGGGTTCATGAAGCACAATTAACAATTTATTAGAATTATTATATTTTTTAAATGTATCCAAGCATATAAAAACCTTCCAAAATCATTTGATCTAAAACCACATGAGCTGCACATACCAAGCAAAAACTTGCAAGTCACTTAAATCTACCAAGAAGAGTAAAAACAGAGCAAAATGATTTTGAGCTAGAAATGGAGATTTCAAGTCATTATAATCATTAATTTGAGTTAAGGAATGTGAAATGAAATTCTCTGACCCTTTCCCACATGGCACTCCTCCCAAGGAGGTCATACAAGTGCCCAAATATTCCTTTTTCACTATAAAACTATCCTTTCTTCTACATAAACCATAATATTTAGTTAGTAATAGTCTCTAAAGACTTATTATGACACATGGTATGCAACATGACCATTTATAACTTTCACATTTTCGAATAAACCCGTAAAAAGCATTAAATGCACCTATTTGACCCCTTAAAATGACTAAAAATAATGAATAGACCTAGATAACTAATGACCAAAGCTATTATAACATTAAATGACATTAATTGACCTATGAAACACCTTAAAATAATATATTATAACTATTATAAGACTAAAAATCAAGTTTTTTACTAGGGGTGCCCCAATTTGACTAAAAGTCAAATTTGGTCAATAAATTGGTGACTCATAGAGGTAGTATGCATGTTATACTAACTAGACTAGTAGCCTTACTAGTTCATTGGGCTTATGGAGTCATCTAAGGACTGAGACAAATAAAGAAACATTTACCATTGACTCAAATTTGATCAACACAAGACAACTAGTGACTAACTCAATCACTCAAAGGAAAAAGACACACACAACCAAGAAAGCAAACACACAAGATAAAAACATGTGCATAAACACTTAGGTGAATAAGGAAACAAATTATTATTCACAACTAATAACTAAAAAAATATATTTTCTAGGATCAAAATGAAAACCTCTTAAATCATCTTCATGATGAGATGAAATAAAGTGCCAAGCATGCTTCTCTTTGAATTGAATGCTTCATGGATCAAACATCTTTCTTGGAACTTCACTTGATTTATCTCAATTATATCATCCTAAAATAGGTCTCCAATGAAGATATTTTCATCTTGAACATGTTCACACACTTCATACTTCTACCCACTCTTCATCTCATACTCAACTTGTATTTCTTTAGTAGGCATGTCTCCAAAAGGATTTGTTTCATGTTCTTTGGGAGATTGAGGCTAATAAGAGCTTGATCCATCTCTCAATATTTGATATGTTTCTCCCAACTAATTGAGATGATGATATCCCATCTTGATGACTTCAAACATGTTATCATCGAATTCATATGCTTCATGAAAATATAGATTTGAGAGGATGTTTTTCCTTTGCATACTTACTTTTGTACCAATGTTGCCTTCTCTATCTTTGACCAGCTCATATCTTCCTTGAAGAGGGGTATAACTTAATCTCATGAATTCAAATAGATCATCCAAATTCTGGTTATGAACCTCACTTAGTCCATCCATGGTATCTTGTAAAGTGAGAAAAAAATCAATGATCATTTATTCCTCATCAAATATGGAGGCAAAATCTTTTGAATTATCTTTTTGTTCACCAAAGGGATTCCATATGTTTATTTATTCCTCATAAACACTCATGAATTCTTCTTTATCAGCCATGAATTTATCATGTTCCTCTTCATTTTCCTCTCTCAAGATAGGTTATTTAACACAAATAAAACATTCCTCATCATCAACCAAACAAAGAGATTCAATATAATGGCGCACCTCTTATTCAACACTTAGGACCTCTTGAGGGATCTCAAGTTGTGTCTCAGTTGCTACAATCTATTTTTTATTTTCAAAAGCTTCAATATCTTTAACCTCTTTCATGGTGATGCTAAGACTAGGCATATTGAAATCAAGTGAATTATCCCAATGAGGCTGCCAAGGAGGTAAGTTTTCTTCAAGCAAGAGTTCTCTTTCTTTATCAATAAGTTTATCCTCCTTTGGTTCACACACCATAGGTCCATGAAGCCAAAGGGTAATAGGATGAGGGAAAGAGGAAGTAGTTGGTGGATGTGTAATATAGAAATCTAGGTCAAATTGAGAATGCAAGGTAAGAGATTATTTTGGAAGCTCTTGAGGAAGGGGAGATGGGATGTGTTTAAGCATAGGATAATATTTTGGGTCTAAACATTCCACTTCACCTTGACTTAGCAATATCATATTTTCTTCTAATTCTTCTATTTTCTTAGCTAGGTTCTCTTGGAAAAGCTTCTCTTGAAGTTGATAGGGATCATCATGGGGATAAGGACTGCATGAAGGCTGCCATGGAATAGTATAATCTTCGTGAGGAAGGGTGGGAGGGACTTGAAAAGTATTAACTCCACTTTCTACTTTACACTCTTGTATAATGCTCCCATATTCTTTATTACTTCTTCACTCTACAATATTTCTCCAACTTAGGATGCTAAGATTAGATGTCTTCTTAATTTCACATTATTGACAAGACTTTTCTCCTCCTTCCTTCCCCATGATTCCACTATTTTGTTCCAACTTAGGATATTAGGATTATGAGTCTCTTTTTAGGTGAGGGGCATGGCATATGAGAGGGAAAAGTAGGCTTGAACTCTACTTCTTTTTCTGCCAACATATACTATTGCATATGCATCTTAGCTAGCTCAATTTGCTGATCAAGATTGGCCTCAAACACAAGACTTTTTGTTTCAATACTCTCCTCCAAATGATTAGGAATAAAATGACCTTGATAGGCTTGGTTTGGCTCATGATTAGGGGTAATATATGGTTGATATGTAACTTGGTAAAATGGATATGAAGGTTGATATGTATGGTGAGGTTTCCTTTCATGAACTTCTAGCCTAGCCACTAAATAAGAGACTAAACCACTCACATCAAGCATCTCACTTTTGAGCCTTTACCAATTGGTTCTCTCAATAGGTGTCCACTTCTTCTTGACCAACTCTATTCTATTTCTCACTTGATGGATGGAATTATTAGGAATCCTTTGACCACATTCCCTTTGAGTATCAAGCTCTAATATATAACTTTCATATCCTAAAAGTGCTTATTTAAAGGTTGAAAAGGGTTGATTGGAGAAAGGATTAGGTTGAATAGGAACAAGACATTGAGAAGGTTGGTTATAGGACTGATACAACTCATGATAGGGCTAAAAATTATCATATTATGTCTGATAATTATCAAACAAACTTGACCAAGAACTTGCTCCTATTGATATGGAATGGGATGAGATGTATATGTTTCACCAACTTGTGGAGGAAAAAACTCAAATCAAAAGTCAGCCATGAATCTTCATTGAAAGAAAGAACATAAAGAAATATGTTACCATCAATATTATAAGGAAAACTCAAGCTTCTTTACTAGATAATATGTCTTCGGAGTCACCATTGATGCTTCAAAAGATGCCTCCAAAGGCTTATGTGTTAAAAGACAACATGAAAATTCCTCCAACTCTTGGAACAAGAGTCCCACTAGGCATGCCAAAAACTGTTGTCACTTGGATTTGCACCCTTTGAGGAGATTCAAATATCTCCTTATCCAAGTGGCACAATGTAATCACCTCTAGGCTTGTAGGAAGCCTAAAGAATGAGGTGAGTCTCTAGATAGGTCTAGCTCCCTTGATGTACCACTTGACTACTACTACTACTACTACTACTACTAATAATAATAATAATAATAATAATAATAATAATAATAATAATAACAATAACAATAACAATAATAATAATAAATTTGGGGGGTTAAAAGGGTGAGAGATAACTAAAATCAAATTTAAACTAAGGGGGTAATACAACAAATCAATTTTATGACTTCTAACCAATTGTATCCTATAATTAAGACAAAAAGACAAACCAAACATACACTCCTTCAATCTTCATCTTCTTACATCAATGTTACATTGTGAGGTCATGGATGGACGTGAAAATCTAGGAGGAATATACAAGAGGACTTGAATGGAATTAATGAAAATACTAACTCACTCAACATTTGACATCTCCTTAAAACTTCACATGCCCTCCAAAAAGATGTTTTCTAGCTGTAAACAAGGTGAAAGAATGAGACCACATGCTAGTAATCCATAGTCTTCACTAAGAAAGATTCATCATCCATGTATAGTAAAATTGTAAAAAATCATGAAGAGGTATCACTTATTCATTTTATTCAAAATTTATACAAATGAGTAGGGCTTTACCATACATAGGTGGAACATCCCATACAATGCCAAAATGGTGAACTCTTATAGAGTTTGAGTGAGAGAGAGAGAGAAAGAGAAGTAAAAGGTTCATAATGACACTTTTAAAGCTAATAATAATATTTATCCATACATGGGAATAGGATATGGGTCAAACCATGAAAATTCAAGAGAAACAAGTGTTAATTCAAGTCATCAATGTTATGTAAAGTGGCATAAAATTCCATTTATTACACAAAATAATACCTTCATGATATGGCCTCTTTGAGTGACTTATAACAAATAAAGTTTAGGTCTAATGATTTTAATGGAAGGGGAGGATCTTATTAATGCCTCTTTATGCATTGGTTGCATGATTAGTCTTCTATAATCACGTGGAAGAGAGCCATCATCACCTGCACTTTAGGAAACCTTCTTATCATGCACCTAGCACACTTGTCTTCAAATTTGGCATCTTTTACCCATGAAAAACAATACAAGTATTTATATGACATTTTTCAAGACCCTCGATGGCCTTTTATGTATTAGGTTCACCTTAAAATCACTTTCCTTGAATATTTCTTCCCTTTTCTCTAGCTTACCCAATATGCCAAACTTGTTTGGTTGAAAGTAATGGCCTAGTTAAAGAGTGTAAAAGATTTTTCATGGAATTAAATTAATATAATTAGTTATTATACATGTCAATATTTCTCCCAAACTTGGTTTCATCTCCTAACTCCTCTTGTAGCCTGCACAACACCCAAAATAGTTAGAAAAATCTTGTTTCCTCCCCCATCTGCACCAGTCTGTACAAGTAGAAAGGTTTGGATTATCTTGTAGAGGTCCTCTACAATTTATATTAGTTATTATGGTCAAACTATGTCCTTATATTATCTTTCCAACTCAATTTTCCAAGACTCGTCCTATGCAAGGGTTTAATAGGGGTTTAGGCCTATTTTTGGTATTAATGATTTTTCTTAAAGTTTCTAAGTCTAACTTGAGAAAAATTTCCAAAAATATGTCCCATAATACCCATATTTACACCCCATAACTCATTTGGCTCCCATTAAATACCTCATTAAATATATGAGTATTGGAACTTTCCCTATCATGTTTATTTTCCTCATTTTTCCAAGTCTAGTGTTGGTTTGAGCTCAAAATGGCTCTCTTGATGCTTTCTCTACACTCAAATGGTTTTATCACCTCTTATTTGACTTCCAAAACATATCCCAATCTATATTTATGTTAATCTTACATCACAAGTAGAAGTGATCTTCCATTTTACCTCTAGGCTTAGTTTTTGTTCCATAGGTCTAATTGCACTCTTGAGCTCAACATGGCATTTAATGATTTTATTTGACTTATAATGGTTCAAAGACATCTTAATCAATCCCATACACATGTTCAAAAATATCATAAAGTTGAATTCAAAGTGGAAAATAAAATTGACCTCCTCATCTAACACTAGGCTTTGATGTGCCTAATAGGTTTGATTGCAACTCTAGTAGGTTAGACTTCCCTATTGGTTTTTGTACTCTTGTGAGGTGATTCCATGCTTGTCTTAGGTGATATTTTTATTTCCAAATATTTATTCAATGTCTTCCCCATTATTAGTTCATCCTTTTTACCTCTTCTCTCTAAATTGTTTGTCTATGCACAAGGGGAAGTACCCCTTTTTGATGGAATGATTAGACCTCCCAACTCCTTAACTTTCCAAGGGAGAGTGTGGAAGGAACATGTTTTGTAGGGTTTCCATAAGGATTATGTTTTACACATTGGAAGAAATTATAGGTGTCTATTTCCTCATTTGAATTTTTTTTATGATGTGTAAAGGAGTGAATGGTACTATTCAAAAATATGGAATTACTTCCAACTCTGTTAAACACCTCAACTATGCCAAGCACCTCAACTATACCATATCTTCCAACTTGATGGACTGTGGATTGTGTTCCTCTTTTAAGGGAGAACCTATAGGTGAACATATGTGTTTTAGGCCTTATTTTATGGATTAAAAACTCCTCTATTTCCCTTATATTCAATTGCAATTTCTTAGGTTCATTTGAGATCATGTTTAGTCCACTCATATACCAAAACACTATTTTAGACAATCAGACACAATTGGTTGTAAATGCATTTAAGACATTTGGTAGATATATGAAAGTTTTTTGATATTGATTTTAGCCTCTAAACATCCCTTGGTTATAATTAGGGTGATTTCAAAACTTTATTGATAATCTTACCCTGATCTGAGCAACATTTCATATGATAATTCAGGTCACGGTTCTACCCCAATTGGTGGCAGAACTTATGGGATCCATAACTTTTGCACCGTAGCTCCGTTTGACTCCCTATTTGAACCATTAAAAATATAATAATGAGGATAACATGATGAGATGGCACAAAGATATTATTGATGGTTTTTTACCTCTAAAATCCCAATATAAGTATCCTAAATTTCAATTTTAATAGTGCAATCTAAAAATAGTAAGTTTCTAAAAATAGTAATTTATCAAATTTTATAATGTCGTAAATCATGGAAGTCAAACCACTTCATCTCCCTCGATATTGGTGACCTTCCATATCCTCCTCTTTCCTTAAAATTATGTATAAAAATAGATATATCCTGAAAAGGCTATCAGACATCTCTTCCCAAAAATCAACATATACTGTATCTGTAATTTTGAGTAATAAAGCATCTCTTCTCAGAGATAGCATTATTATTTATGTGTTCTTGAAATTTTATTCAACCAAGACTTCAGATTTTTTGATCATAACCTCTATTAGTGTTTCCCTTTCACCCTAGGCTCATAAACTTAGTCTCCTCTACCTTAATAAGACACTTTACCTTTGGACATGCTTGGAGATGTCTTTTATGTTTTAGGTTGATAACAATGCCTAAGGTCCTCTTTGATTTTTTCATGATCATCTAACCTTATTTGACTTATTTGTTCACTTTGAGTGACCGTTATATGTCACCTAGGCATATTTTCCATCTCACTGTTAGTGTACCCTACTATTTACCCTTGCTTGTAGGTTACATTAACTATTAGTGTACCCTGTTATGATGTGGGAGGATTCCCTGGATCCAACTTTAAGTCATATACCATGTGTTGGAATCAATATCTTCTTTGTAAATCTCCAAGCACTATTCTAGTGTTAACTTCTAGGTCACTGCTTAACCCTGTTATATGTGCATTCTTTATGGTTTGTGTATAGACTAAGGTGTGAGTGTAAATAAAACTCAACACATCCTTACTTTTAGTGGCATGTTACATTATTTACTATCTTTAAACCATGAAAAAATATTCCAACATTAAATGATATCTCATATTACCAATTTGGATGAAAGCCTATTATGTCTCAGGCTTGTACATGTTACTACTTGGTTTTAGTGGTTTTATGAGCATGTTCGAGGCCCACATCAACATACTTTCTCTCACTATCTTCCCTTCATATTTTTCATGGACCTAGTATATTATATGGGCTATAAAATTTACTAGTCAAGGTGTTTAGATCACTTTGAAAGTATGTTTTATGAGGTCTTCAAAACCTCTTATGCCTCTATTTGGCTCATTTAGGGACAACAGTCTTGAACCCAGTCCTCTCAACCTTTTGATCATGGTTTACATCTTTCATTTCTCATGATATAAAAACTTGGTCTACCATGATGAAAATTAGTGCATTAATACTTTGAGGGTAGCTTACTTACTTTTTTCACATTTCTCAAGGGTCCTTTGTTCCTTGTCAATGGCTTTCTATAGGTGGTGATGAGTTGTAATAGGTAGTGAATACAAGAATGAGAAGGAGCATTGTTATGATCATCTCCATGAAATGTTATTCAACTCAACTTCTCAAAATTATCTCTTAATGTCTCCAAGATATTGAAACCATTACGAACATTATAATCAAAGCATGATGTTATCATGGAGACCCCTATGTATGTGTATGGGCTGAGTATATATAGGAAAAGTGTGGATTTGGGTAAGAACATGCTAAGTAACATCTTTAAGACCTCTCAATTTATCTCATAAACCTTAAAACCATTAAATTAATCAAGGATTACTTTAAACCATCTTCAACACACTTTTTCCAACTTGAAAGTCACTTGTGTACACTTGGAATAAAGCAATGAAGAGCATCAAGTGACCATTAGGGTGTCATGAAGCTTGAAAATCATGATAATGTCTTGGATAATTAAGATTAAAGGTGAATAGGAAGGTAAAATAAGTTTTAAAACATAAATATTACACCAACACCACCCCTTGGAACTGCTTACAAAACATGACAACCTAAAAGTGATGAAAAATTGCCCATTGCATCTAAAGGTACCATTCAAAAAAATAGATGTGGTTTTCCCATAAAATCAACTTGTAACTTGAAAATAAGCATGGGAGACATGATGGGATATGTTCAATATCATCTGGAATAAATATGATCAACTAGTTTCTATGAATTTGTCTATAATGAAGGAAAACCTGAAGGGTACACCAAACAACTAGCAAATTTGAATAATCCACTTAAAATGGATGGTTCATGAAGAAAATTTGAAAATTTATTATAAATATTATATTTATTTTAAAGTATCTTAGTTTATAAAAACATCCCAAATTTTTTTTATATGAAACCACACAAGCTACACGTACCAAGAAAAAACTTGCAAGTTACTTCAATCTGCTAAGAAGAGTGAAAAGAGAGAAAAATGGTTTTGAGCTATAAATGGAAATTTCAAGTAATTTCAAGCATGTATTTCAGTTAAGGAATTTTAAATGACATCTTATGAACCTCTCCCATGTGGCACTCTTCCCAAGGAGGTCGTATAAGTTCCCAAGTCTTCCTTTTTCACTATTAAACTATCCTTTCTTCTACATAACCTACAATATTTAGTTAGTAATAATCCATTCCTTAAAGACTTATTAGGACACATGGAATGTTAAATAAGTATTTTTAACTTGCAAATTTCCTAATAAACCTATACAAATCATTAAATACACCTATTTGACCCTTTAAATGACTCAAAATGATGAATGGACCTAGAGAACTAATGGCCAAAGCTATTATAACATCAAATGACATTTATTGACCTATGAAACACTTTATAAAATTATATTTTACCCATTATAGGCCTAAAAAGTTAATTGTTTTACTAGGGGTGCCCCAATTTGACTAAAAGTCAAATTTGGTCAACACTTGCCTCATACATAATGAATTTGTCCACATAGTCTTTGAGTTGAGACTTCATCTTCTTTTTAATATTCTTCTCAATATTCAATTATTTAATATCATTTTTCAATGTATTCTCATCATCCACCTCATCATTATCATCTAAATCACTCCAAATAGACTCCTTTCGATGTGGGCTACTTCCTTCCTCAGACATGAAGAGGGCTTCATCTTCAATAAGACCATCATCTTCATGATCACACTCTAAGTCACCATCTTCACTCTCATTTGATGATCTATAGTCATTATTGGTGTAGATAATCTACTTATTCTATAACTTCTTCTTGTTGGCATACTTTCTATAACCTTTCTTCCTGTTATCAGACCTTTATCTTCTTGTCTTCACCTTGGTCTTCATTATGTTCTTCATCATCATTATTCTTATGATTGTGAGGGTACTTGTTAGCAAAATGTCCTATCTATCCAAAATTGAAGCATTTTAAGGGTAGCTTATTCTAGTTTCAATTTCCTTTTAAATAAAGAAGTTAGTTCATCTTTATCAATATCAGATGTGTCATCCCCTTTGGGTTTTTTACCTTGGAATTTCTTCTATGGCTTCACTTCTATCTTGAATTATGCTTTCTTATTTGGTGGTATATCGTCATTATTTCTCATCTCATAGGTAGTAGGTATGTCATGAAATTTATCCATCTTTAGTTTAGTACGATCAAGAATTTCTTCTACAAAGATATTTTAGGATCAAACTTGAGAGAGGGACCTTAATACCTTTTGAACTATAGTGGTTTATTCAAGCTTCTCTCCAATGCCTTTGAAGATGTTCAAAATATCATCAACTCTCTACAGAAAGGGTGCCACATAATATTCTTCCTTCATCTTAAGACTCTCAAATTATCCTTGATTAGTTTATAATATTTCCATCTTAACCTTTGAATATCCTTCATAAATAGTCTTCAATTTATCCCAAATTTCCTTACTAGATATCAAATGGATTACCTTGGTGTATTTAGTCTATGAAAGACCACATGTGATATCATTCATTGCCTTAGAGTTATTTTAAAATAAATTCTTATATGCAGCACTAGATGCAATAATAATAGGTGTAGAATAACCATCCATAATAGATTACCAAGTGTCAAACCCTATGGACATGATGTAGGTCCTCATCCTTACACTCAAAAAAGCATACTTAGGTCCATTGAACATCATAACTTTCTTAGTGGAAAAACCTCCTTGAATTTTATGATTACCCATATTATACCTTAGATTAACTTCAATTTATTAAGCCTTTACCAAAGGACCTATTCTGATACCAATTGTTAGAGGAACAGTCAATGAGAGGGGGGTGAATTAGTGAGCATAGATATTTCAATTTTAATGTCAATCCTTTCAAACTATTAAATAATCATAATATATCAAATTGATAAAGAAAAATTAATAAGAGAGATCATTCATTCAATGCATACACAAGATCAAACACACAACACATAGTTCCTATGAGAAACACTCATGGGGAATAGAAACCACTCTCAAGCCTACAACATATGGACTACTTGTCCTATAAGATATTACAAAAAATACACTGATGAAGTCCTTTAGACCAAGATTTAGTGAAACATCAATTTCATAAGGAGCATCTACCCATAATATGATCAAATCCTTCTGAGCAGTATCCTTGGTTACATTCTTATAACTTAAGGCCTTTAGTGAAATACTTGTTTCACAAGGAGTACCTACCCCTAAAGAAGATCAAGTTATTCTGACCTCCTATGAAATAAAAACCTCCACCTTTGAACTGATGTCTTCAACACCTAATGATAGACCTCTAATATCATAGCCTCCTTTACTTCTTCATACACTCATAATGCATCAAAAAAAATACCTTCTGGATCACTCCACACTTCTTATGTTTATCAACTTGTAATAGTTCTATCATAACACTAGCAACATGATCAAATGGTCATATACACAGTCCTCACTTTAACTTTTATCTTTACTCTATCTTATACACCCTTCAACACATGTCTCTTCTTCACTCTACCCTAACAATTATCTATTACACTCTTAACACATACTCCACTAGTCTATACAAGCCTCCACTTTGAGCACCTACTCACAAATCTATCATAAAATTTCTTCTCTCAAAATCATAACTTATAAACCAACTCATTTAGCTTCATCATTTATAGATATATCATTATTCTCAATATCACAATATTTCATAATAGCCACAACACATGCCTTAACGCTTAAGGCATCTGATATGAGTCACACTTAAGCTCAATACACTTTCAAATAGGCCTTAGTCACATTTTAGGTCATATGATGACTGATTCACCCATTTGACACTTCTCTAAGAAAAATAAGAACATAATAACACTTTCCAACTCATGGACCCATGCCACATGATCTATAGGTCTGCCTTAAGTTCCAATAACCATCACATTATGCTTCTGCTTGAGCATAATTTAATCAAACAACATTCTATATAGTAACCATTATGAGTGAACACATAGTCAGTTCTAAGCCTTTTTTCATACTATATATGATTACTTAAACCTTCATAATCACAAATATGGTTCTCATGGAGTCTACAACATAATCCAATAACTATCTCACCTTTTTGCATCGATATACCAACAAGCACAACTTGAATACCCTTCTCAGGTTACTTGCAGAACATACATCAAAACATAGTCAACATTAAACATTCATAGCTTTAATTGTACATAGTTTCATATCTTTATTTTTTTATGTGCCTTGGATATTTTTACAAATTCTCTTTTTATACAATGAGTAAATTCTACCTGTATCAAAAGATATGGCCCAAAAACTAGACATTAGTCTTTCCTTTGTTAAATTCAAATATTTTAATTCAAACAGTCACAATTAAACTTAGGTCACTTAAAACGTATCTTATACCCTCACATATTATATTAAATATTCAATATCGATCTCCTTCAAACTTTAACTCATAGTGCACCACTG
>JARHVA010006563.1:317500-330000 GCA_037957365.1 Torreya grandis | reverse complement strand
ATTTAAAGAAATTTGATTTCTAAATTATAATTATGTATTGTTTGGTATTTGACTTTATCTTTACTTCCCATATCTATTAACAAACCGATTATATGCATCTTTGCAATCAATTATCATTCCTTAGACCCTTATGTTTAAACTAGCAAAATTTCATCTTTACTTCTAGAATATGTAGAAGGGTTAATCTATTGGCATGACATTTTTTACCATCAATAGAACTAAAAATGAGGTGTGGGATAGGGGTGGAATAGAATAATTATAAAATGAGGTGTGGGATAGGGTTGGAATAGAATAATTATAAAAAGACTTTGGCATTAATGTCACTTTTTAATTTATTATTAGGAGTAAGGTATCTAATACTAAAAAATATTTTCTCTATAGAGTGGGCACTCAGGGATGATGTAGAGGGAGAGAGTTAAACACATCAAATTACAAACTTGTTCAATTAAGACTATCTCCTGTAGCCCTTCCAGAGGAAAATATAGATGTTTTTATAAATGAATAGGGGTTATAGTCAATATAAGTCATGTTTAAAATACCCTTTATCTTTTTATTTATTTTTATAAATTTTTAGACTCAAACTCTCAAATTAAATACACCAACTCACCAATGTACTTCATAATTAAGCCTCTCCTTATAACCCTCCTAAGATACCTTCTCAAGTGGTTTCACCAGTATAGAGAAGTTAAAAACAAATAAATGATATTTTTAGATACCCACTAGTTTATTTCAACTCCTTACCAAGTTTTTTGACCTAAGTCCTAAGGTGGATGCACTTATTCAATTGGACCTTCCTCTAATTAGACCTCAATTAGGTCTCTTTACCTTCAAAGTGTATTTTTTATTCATAAACCGTTAAAACCTACCAATAATCCATTTAAAATGTTTATTAACCTTTAGGAAACTAACACCAAGCTACAAGTCAAGTTTGAGGCTATGAAACAATGTCTAGATGCTTAAACCAAGAAATGGCCAAAAACCCTAAGCTAGGTTCTTACATAGGTTGACAGGTAATATAATAAATTTTGTAAGATAAAAAGAACATTTCAAGGTCTAATTTATATATATATATATATATATATATATATATATATATATATATATATATATATTCAAACCTAATTCAATTCTATGAATTGGAATAATAATCAACTCATTCATAAATAGACTCAAAATTTTCATTTACTTGTTGGACTGCGTATAACATGGTAATGTACATGACTGTTTGCAAAAAAAGTTTGGTTTGGATCAGTTATTTATCTCTTCAAGGATTATTGTATATTTAAAAAATTTCACTTTACCTCAAATAAACTCACCACAACCTTAAACCACTTCAAATACTTAAATTTGGTCCAAAAGAGTCTCTTTACTAATCTTTATCCTTGAATGTTCATAATGAAAACATGATATAAAATAGAGGTATGAATTATTGATGTTTGAAGGAAAATTTATATCTAATTTAGGGTCTAAAAATACTCAAAAAAATACCATACATGTAATAACAACTCTATACACTATTCCAACGATCAAAACACGTGAAATCAATCAAGAAACCTTTCTCAATTTTGGAAACTTTGAGTGTGTAAAAACTTAGAATTCATATGGACCAGATTATTTATTTCTAAAACTTATATATCAATAACCCAATATAAAAAAAAAAACCAAAAAAAATATAGATATATATTCAATATTACCAATATTATTATATGCCTTCACAATAATCCTTAAATGTTTTTTTCATTCATGAGCATTATTGATCTCCAAACAATTTACACATGATTCTAGACAGTCAATCCTTTCATGAAATTTTGAATATTTTCTCCATTTATTGGATCTAACCTTATTCCCTTTACTTTGAGAATGACTCCCTTGAGCCTCTACATGAAATATATGTTCCTATAAATAATCTAACTATTTCTTGATTTTTTCCAATGTAGGCTTAAACACAAATAAGATGCATTTATGAATGTTATAAAAGCTTAAACAAAAAATATAATACCAAAAAGGTGGATAAACATAAATAATAATCCTAATACTTATTATACACATAAAAAAACCAATATTTAACTTCAAACTCTAACAACAACATGAACTATACTGTATAACTATGCTTAGAAATTCAAATTGACAATTTCGATGGGAAACCACCAAAAAGGACCAAATTAAAATTTATTGAAATAATACGACATAAAAATGACTTCAAAGTGTCCTATAAACCTTATGATACATATAATGACTCAAAAAAAAAATACTAAAGAAATATTAATCAAAATGGTGATGCTCCTGCATCAAACTGCCATCATTGAAATCTTTCATGAGCTCATTCCCATGAATCATCCTTTTCTACAGATGCATCCAAATATATTTTTATTATCTTAAAAAAACCTTCTATTCTTTATATTCCTCCTATATCCCATGGTATTTTTAGGAGTGATATGTATTAGTAAAATGTTATGTCTTATAAAAATATACATCTTTCTTTTTTGAGATCAATCAATCTCATCTCTAAATATTTCTTCATTGTACATGCACATACAAAAAAATCACTAAATAAAACTACTTATATATCATAATCTTTGTTCCACTCCTTTATACTACTCTATTCTTTGGTATTCGCATCATTTATATTGTCATAATAGACCTTAAGATACCCATTCTTATCCTTCACTTGGTTTACTTTCTCTTCATTCCTTTTTAGCTTTAGAACATCATTTTATTATTCATTGTCTATTCCATTATTTTATTTAGACTATTAATCCCTCATTATCGACCTAATGTAGCATTAATTATCTTCATTATTTTGTTTTACAAATTTGAAATCTTCATTTGTTTCCTTTCAAGACTTCATCCTCTTATTCTACTATTTACTTGACAATTTACTGCATGTATTGTCATCTATTGTAATGTTCTTTAAAACACTATATTTATAAATGAACCCTTCAAGATACTCCATACTTATTATAGAAGATAAATTATTACAAAACTTCACCAAAAATTCATTCATATGTTCATTTGATAAAAACTAAATTTCTGAAGACAAATCATATTCTTCATAAGCTGCAAACTCTATCTTTTGTTGAGTAAATGACTTACTACTTACCTCATCATCCTTGTTTGACTACATCAAATCTTTCTCACCTGTCAATAACACCTTTTAACCTCATTTTTTTTTGTATCCTCTTCATTAAATGGTATAAGTGTGTGTTTATGTCCTTTTTCAAAGGTACAGATATTTATCTCTCCATCATTAATGGCCCTCATATGATACTTTTAAGGTGTCTCTAAGAGCACATGACACACATCCATTGGTATGATATCACATAAGACATTATATTTATATCTTTTAATCTAAAAATTCACCCAACATTATTCATTTAAAATTACTTGATTCCCCTTTTTCAACAATGAGACCTTATATTTAGTTGGACGTGGTAACCTTTTCAATCTGATCTTTTCTACCATAATCAATTACAATTTTACAACACTTACCTTAACTTTTACATGTTTTTTTGAATAAATAATTTAATTACTTAGGATCCTTCTCTTCATCAACAAAGACTTACCAATTTATGGCTCCTTTATGTGAGATTAAAAACCCACATTGTCCATTACTTGTACTACTTGATTTCTATTTTTAGTTTGAAAACCACTAGTTTGAGAGTTCTTTGGACACTCCCAAAACATATGACCATAAATTTATTACATTTAAAACACTTTGCTTTGAATCCATTGAATCCTCTTACTCTTTGTTTGTATCCTCCTCTAATTTATGGTCTATTTCCTTTGGATCCACCTCTTGGGTTGAATGCATGCTCTTTTCCTTATTAACTACTTTCTCCTTCCTCATATGTTAGTAGCTGACCTATTTTTGCATACTCTCGTCTACCTCTAATAGGTTTAATTTTTCACCTTGAGTGTTGGTTTTGTCTTCTATTTAATTTATCTTCTACTTTCAAAGCATATTAATAACACTTTTTAAGTGTTCTTGGATTTACCAAATTGAATTCATCCTAAAAATTATACCATAATCCATTTAGATACCTTGTAATATTCTCCACAATGTCTTCCACATGACCTAATCTGATGGTTAACCTAATAATTAATTAATATACTCCTATACACTCTTCTCATTTTTCCTCAAATTATACAACATCTTAAACAAGTTAGCATGATAATCACTAGGCAAGAATTTTTCATACAATTTAGATAACATCCTATCCCAAGATTTGATCTTGCCTTACCTTTCTTTCTTATTTCATATTGTACATAGTCCCATTAAAGGGTTGTATGTCCTTACAATTGGTGAAATAAAAATTCACCTTGTTCTTATTATGTACATTCTCATAATCAACATACTTACCTAGTTTTGTGATACAATCAATCAATTCTTCACCATTAAGTCTACCTGTATAATTAGAAAGTTTGATATTTGCTTTTGACCCTTGTTTAATCACTACCTTTAGTAATATATCAACTCCTTCATCTTCATGCTCTTCCTCCTCCTATTATTATTCTTATGGTTTTTATGTTTCTTCTTCCTTGTCACTAATATCTCCTATTACCACTCCTCTTATTTTACTTGCCTCTATTATTGTCAACTTTGCATCAAATATTATACTTAAATTACCACTCATCTTATTTTAGGTGGTTTTACTAGTATATAAATGATAAAAATAAATAGATTATATTTTTAGATGCTAATTAAGGTATTAAAACTCCTTACCAAGTTTTGTGATCCAACTCCTAAGGTGGATGCACTTATTCAATTAGACCTTCCTCCAATTATAAAATTGATTTTTAGTTCCTAAACCCTTCACACATGCCAAGTATTTAATAAAATATTTTATTAACCTTTAATACACTAACACCAAGCTATAAGTCAAGTTTGAATCTCTAAAATAATGTCTTGATACCTAAACCAAGAAATGGCCACAAACCCTACGTTGGGTTCTTGCACAAGCCAAGAGGTAATAAAATGAGGTTTTAAACATCAAAAATATTTTTAAAGGTATAAAAAATATTATATAGGTCTATAAAAACCTAAATTAATTATTTTTACTATAATAATAATCAACTCATTTATAAATAGATGCAAAATTCTCCTTTACTTGCTGGATTGTGCATAACATGGTAATATATAAGACTATTTACAAATAAAGTTAGGATTGGAAGAGGCATTTATATCTTCAAGTATTATTTGATATTTAAATAAGTTTATTTTACCTAAAATAAGCTCACTATAACATTTAAACACTCTAAATACTTGAATTTGATCCAAAAGAGTCTCTCTACTAGTCTTTATCCTTGATTGTTCACAATGAAAAAAAGGTACATAATAGTGGTATGAATTCTTGATGTTTTAAGGACACATTTTTTCTAATATATGGTTTTAAAATATCCAAAAAATTACCATACACTTAATAACAACTCCATACACTGTTCCATCCATCAAAATGCTTGAAATCAATCGAGAAACCTTTCTCAATTGGGAAACTTTGACTGTGTAAAAACTTAGAATTATTATGGACCAAATTATTTATTTCTCAAACCTATAGATCAATAACCCAATCCAAACAACATACAAAAATCAATAAACATAGATATTAAATATTAACAATATTCTTATATACCTTCATAATAATCTTTAAATGCTTCTTTCATTCATGAACATTATTGATCTCAAAATAGTCATAAACAAAATTTTAGACAATCACTCCTTTGATTTAATTTTGAATCTATTATATATTTATTAGAGCTAATATTCTTCCCCTCACTTGTATAATGACTCCCTTGAACCTCTACATGAAATATATGTTCCTATAAATACTTTAACTATTTCTTCATTGCCTCCAACATAGGCTTAAGCATGAATAAGATGCATTCATGAATGTTACAAAAGTTTTAACATAAAATATAAGGCCAAAAAGGTAGACAAATATAAATAAATGTCCTAAGACCTATTAGACACCTAAACAAACCAATATCAAACATTTAAATCGAATAAAAACATGAATTAGACCACATAACTATGCATAGAAATTCAAATTTTCAAATTAGTAGTTTTGGTAAGAAACCACCAAAACGGCTAAAATTCAAATTTATTGAATTCCTAGGACCTAAATATGACTTCAAAGTGTCTTATAAACCTTATAAGGCCTACAATGACTGAAAACACAAAAATACTAAACTAAAATTGATCAAAATGGTGATGTTGCATCAATGAGTTTCATTCAAAAGGAAAGATAATGTGATGTACAATAATAAGTGATGAGAGTCATCAGTACTCTTCATTTAATAATTTCAATCTAGGGGTGTTTTCTGAAGGCTATATGCATTAGGGTACCTAATACATTTAGGTTAAAATTGTTTCCTTAATAGCATACTTGCATGAATTGAAATTTTATAACTAAACACACTTTGAAAGAAATGAAACACACATAACTAAAATTGTATGAAATGGAACACATGTTTATGAAAGGAAACTCAATAGTTATTGGTCTATGTATCTAGTTAGTTTCATATTATATGATAATCTAAATATAAAACAAATATTTATAATTAAAAATAGAACATAGATAAACTTAATATAGAAAACATAAATACAAACTAAGTTTTTTCCTTAGTTTGAGTGGGCCCTTGCTCTCCCCTTTAAAAAAGACTAAAAACTTGAAACTTTAAAAATTCTCAAAGCTTGATTCAGTTTAGTCTAATTCCAACTTTATAATTATTCCTATTATTACTTCTATGAATTATAAGGGTGTATTTAAAATACAACTTCCTTAAAAAATTTGTGTTTAAGAAAAATAACATAACAAATTAGTTTTATAATTGATTTCTTATTTTTAACAACCCAAAAAATTAGTTTATAATTGATTCTTATTATAGGCTAACTACTTACAAAAATAGTTTGTAATTGATTCTTCTTATAAGATAATAATATAGAAAATTATATGCATACAATATTTGGAGAAATATATTAATCCCCATTATTCAAGGAAAAAATAATTGAAAGTGTTATATCTAGTATATTTTAGTTTTTTGAAGAGAATCTAGTGTGATTCTTTTCTTTCCAACAACTTCTTATTTTTTTGGGAGAGAATCAATCATGATCTTGATAAATTTAGTTTCCTTCCAACAACTTCATGTTGAGATATTCATAGTAGTTTAAATACTATAAAACATCTTACATTATTTTTAAATAACAATATTCAAAACTAATGTGAATATAATTCATATAAATAATATCCAAAAATATATAACAATCATCTCTGGAACTCTTTTCTCTCATATTTCTGAACATATTTTTGAAGTTGATTTCTACTGATATTATTTTTGAGAAATAAATACATACATATATATAAATACTATAAAACTTATCCTAAAACATTCCTTCATTATTTATTTGGTATTATAGACCCCAAAATTAATTTTGGGCATAATTGGAGTCAATTTTGTGCATTTTTAGAGACAAACTGGTGACTTCATGAGCCAAAATAGTGACTTATAGATTTAGAAGTCACCAATCTAGCTCCAAAATATCAAACTATTAAAGCATATAGAGATGTTTTAAGTATTAAAATATCAAGTGGTGACTTTTGGAGCTAGGTTGTCCCTAATTTGATATTTTAACACTTCAAACTTTTCTATCTACATTAATAATAAATTTCTATCTATATAAATAATAGTTAACATCTATTATGAAATAATTTGTTACAAAATAACAACATTTCATACTTCAATGAGTCCTAATGAATATACCAGATATATATCCCATATTTCATTTTAAACAAGCATAAGTTATTAAAACTACATCTAAGTCCACTTTAAAACATGATTTATGAAAGAGAAATTGGTATTATTTATGATTTGAATGAGACATATTATGGACTCATCAGTAACATCTTATCTATAAGGTGATTTTAAATGTGTCACTTTCTTTGTATAAGGTTGGAATCTATATTTTAGTGCTTGTGCTTATTTGGATAAGGCTTTCTAATTATTTTTTGGTATTTTTACAATATTTTGATGAAATAAAGAAAATTGATCTACTTACTAAAATTAAAATGATTAAAGTAATGAATAATTAAATAACTAAAAGTAAATAAACATAATATTCTTACATTTTTTTATCAATGGATTTTATGATGCATGTAATGCTAAACTTAAACTTTGAAAGAAAGATGTGGTTGTTGACTTTTTTCTATGTTTTGTCTAGTTTTTGAGATGATTTGTTCAATGAAATATAAATGAATTGAAATTAATTTTGGTTTTTATATGTATATGTTACAACATTAAAATATAAAGTGATGTTCTCTAACAATTAAATATTAATATTAGACCCTAAACCCTAACAAGTATACTCACTACAAATTCAGAAATTGACTTTTCTATTGCAAGCTAAGAACTTATTTTTGATGATATTGAATGTTAGTTTATGATTTGAAATTATCTATGTATGAAAATTTGAAAACCTATTGTTATAATTTTCTATGTTTAAGTTCCTATAATAGTGTTATTTCACTAATCGAAATAATGGATTCAACTTCTAACATGCAAGGTTTTGGCTAGCTAATTTGCCTATGTTTTTATAGGTTTTTAGTTGAATTTTTTTAAAAATGGAATATTACCTAAAAATGAAAATAAATTATTAAATTATGGATTTACCTACTATTTTTTAAGTAATTTATGCTACATGTTATGTAATACTACTTTATTTTAATAAAACTAATATATAGTTGCAAAGTAAGAGATCCAAACTATATTTTTTTGTGCAAGAAAGCAAAGAGAGAAATTTATTTAATTTTGATTTTATTTTTTGAAAATTAAGATAATTAAATAATTAAATAAAATATAAACTACTCTAATATAATAAATAATAGCCAAAACTAAAACTAAAAACCCCTACCCTAGTCAAGGTGAGACCAAATGGAAGTAAAGATATTGTTGTTGTATATCATCCTCTGTAAGCTAATTCATCTAGTCAATGTAGCCATAGGAACTATATAAAAATAAATATAATCATAAAATTAAATAAAAAATAATATAAAAAATAGGAACGTAGTATCAAAAAATAAAGCAGATGATTATGGCTAGTTGGTCCACTAATAACAAAGAACATGTTATAGATCTAGTGGCTTTCCTTCTCCAAAATTGTGTAGTCTAACACAAAAATGACTAAAGATAGAAATAAAAGGAAATACAATAATGGTTTTAGTATTATTTAAGATTTAAACCATAAATATTCAATAAAAAATTGTGATCTAAAATTCATATAGAACTGAGATACTTATAGGATAAGCAAGGAAGATGCAAGGGTTAGTTTACATTTGGTTCACTGACAGTTAAACATAGGATGGATGGAGATGATAAAAATAAGAGTGGAAGTGAGTTTGTATGTCATGAGGGTGAAAAAAATTAAAGTCAAGGAATAAATGTGATTAAAACATGGAAAATACATCATTTTGAGTCATAGATTCTAAAATTGGAAGATGCGTAAAATAGGATGGAACTATCATGGTTTATAGGTGTATGAGATGCAACTACTACTTAAAATTAAAAACCACCACATACCTCAACCAGACCATCATATAAAATAACACAACTTACACCTTCATGAAACCTTTATCATGGTAGTTTAAAACACCATTATAATGTAATGCACTTAGAGGTGATAATTGAATCACCAATCAGGGTAATTTTATAATGAGTGTCGATGGTTTCGTTCGAAGAAGAGAAACACTATAAACAAAAAAATGACCAAAAATAATAAATACCAAGTTCATCATAGGGTTAAATTAAATAAAAGAGATCAAATTTTCAAAGAGAACTAGTCCTAAGCATATTTTTGGAGTTATTACATCATCATCAAATTTATTTTGTAAATATCGTATAGTGTAATTTTTGTATGCATATAAGTCTTGGTACTAGTTGAGTGACATGATTAGTATGAATTTTGGGTGGGATTAATTTCATAATATCTATAAAAAAATATCGAATTCCCCTTGATAGTTACCCATATATCTAGAAGTATAGGCACCTTTGTTTATTTTGCTTTAAAGAAAACAATTAACCACACAAACCCATCTGCTGCATTTTAAAGATTATTATACATCTAATGAGAGATAATCAAATATTGAGATATTTTAAATATCCCATATATTTAATTAATTATTCCTCTTTAATTAAAATGCATTAACATATCCTATAAACTTAATTCAATCATTCTGAAGGTAATGATCTTTTGGACTCAAAACATAATGCATGTTATGACCATGGGAATGGATAACATAGGTAAATTTAGTAGGTAGTATCATATATGTGAGTTTAATACTATGAAATTTACTTATGTTAATAATTTTAGCACTATATACAATCATTACATGAAATTACAGACTTATAAAAAAAATGTTCAAGTGAGAAACCAATTTATTATTAATGAAGTTATGGGTAATTCTTGAGTCAATCAATACTTTCAACCTAATTTTTAAGGAAACCCACTAACATGAGGATTTATGTTTCGGTAATACTTAAAATTTCATTGAAATAAATAATTGATTGGATCTCTATTGAATCTTGATTTTTATTATTAATAACCTCTATTCTACTTCTTCATTGGTGGCTTCAATGTAGAATAATGTTTTTATAACATATTTATGTCATCGATGATATTTTATATCAAGGTTAAAAAGCAAACACTTTTCCATTTTCAATATAATTTTTTTGAGGATTCAACCAAGTAAGATTATGGAAATAATTTATTGGAGTGCTATGATATCTCATACAAGTGTGAATTCCTACCTTTTATTGGCTAGTTTTCTTTCCTTTACCCTATATGCAGTGATAATATAATTAGATATATGAAGAAGATGAAACATGCCTACCTCATGTTTAATTTGATATTTGATTCCTTTAAGAAATAGTTTATTCAAATTATAATTTGTAACCACCTCTATATTCAAGGATATATTCCTTTAATTGCTAAATACATTTGTTGACTAATCCTATTATTCACAATATTGATAATAAGCTAAAATAATTCTCTATCAATTTTTGTTGTTGCATTTACAAATCCTTAGAAAAAAATAACTAGGAGAGACTAAGATTATTCTTCTTCTTTAGATTACTCATCCATTGATACCAAATGAATTTATTAGGTTCCAAATATAAATATGCCATTGTGAACTTTTTAATACATTGGATCTGATATACATAAAAAAATTATCCATTTGGTTAACCACTAGGACCAGACCCTTTCCATCAAACTTACACATTTCAAATATTGGGAGAATCTTATGAAGCCTTAAATTTTAACCAATCAAGGGTGAAATTTGTGTTTTATTTTTATCTATATTTATGTTGGATGGATAATCCACCCTAGTTGGGTTGTGTATTGGTAAATTATATTCAGTTTTGTGTAATTTTTTGCAAGGAAAAAAATATCAATTTTTTCATAATTGATACACAATAAATGATTTTTTCAAAATCACATTTATTGGCCATTTCAAACTATATTTTTACACACTGTAATCTGGTTGTCTCAATATGTATTCTATCAAAAAAATCATGGAATATAACATCCACAATTTTTCAATTATAATTTCATCTCTTCTTTATTAGGAGCTATTCCTAGAGTGTCATAACCCTTGGCATCAGCCATAGGATGAAACCTTTCCATGCAATCTATTTAAGGTTTAGGGTTTAGGGTTTATGATATGGAGTTTAGGTGTCAATATTTAGGTTTTATATTTTAGCATTAAAGGTTTAGGATTCAAGGTTTAGCATTTATAGTTTATGGTTTAGGGTTGATTTGGAGATAAGAAAGATTATCAAAGTCTTATTCCATTGAAATTATATTTTTCATATGAATCCAACAAAGACTATAAATTATAAGGGGATAAATCCTTAAAATAAGTTAATATAGGATTATACCATATTAATCATCTAACTCCAATGAATATAAAAACTATAAATTACAAGGGGAAAGTAATTTTAAAAAGATAATAGAGGATTCTACCATTGCAATCATCTAACTCATAGGATTATATTATTATGCAAGGATGTCAAAAACATCCCAATGTTTTTTAAAGTATGAATCTTACTAGGGAAAATGAAACTCTTAAATGTCATCTAGATCAAAAGTTTTGAATATTACATAAAACAAAAACAAAAATTGGTCAAATGTGCCACATAACCTTTCATAAATCAAATATACGATACTATTTCTAATGAAATCACTTAGTTAAATAAAAACACAAATATGGATGAAAATATAAATATTAAGACTAAAATAACAATAGTGAATTGTAATTATAAGATTAAAATAGAGAAATTACACCAAAATGATTGATCCATTTTAAGGGGGCAACCTCCACAACCTTGTAGTAAGAGCACAATTCATCATAGAATCCTCTTATATTAACCATTATCTCTTATATATACCCTTATTAGTCTATGAATACTCAATACACCAAGACAACTATAAAAATGAGTAAATATAAATT
>JARHVA010006563.1:205000-312500 GCA_037957365.1 Torreya grandis | reverse complement strand
TTCTCATTTATCATTATAATATGATATTTAGGTTATAAATGAGTAGAAGAACATTTTAAATTATCTTAAAAAGGATATTGTTGACAAAAAAAACTAAGGAAGATCAAGAGAAACAAGCTTTAATGGGGGAAATTAATGATCTCCACACTTTTTTAATTATGGTAAGTAATATGGGATTAAAAACATTATTATAGAAGTCCTCATAAGGTTTATGATTTTATTTTTAAATAAATATGGTTAAAATTAATGTTAAATAGGGTTGATATAAACCAAGTACTTTATTTAACTTCCCCATCTATGTGTAAATATGTAATTAGGTTTCCTTTTGAAAAGTATAAAAACATTGATGTAGACAAATTTAGCTCTGATATAAGTTGATGTGGCCTATAACCACATAATGGATTAAACAATCCATGTAATCCACTCAATCACATAAACATCTCAAAAATCATCTCACAAACTCATGAATTCATCACATAAATTTAGTGTTCTCATTAATCTTCAAAAATACAAAAGATTTATCAACAAATCTTATCTCTCATCACGTACATAACTTGGCATCCCAAGGCAAGGAGGCACCAAAGGATTATTTCTAATCATATCTACAAATTTTCCTACCTAATCCAATAATAGATACATTCATTTATATAAAATTATGAGGAAAGAAGGGAGACAAAACAACAACTAAGTCCCACACCCCACATGGGTGAAAACATTACAAAGAAAAAAGTCCAAGGGAATGATAAGCCATGTTATCCACTTGAAATGATAATATATAGAGACAAATAATCCATCACCAAATTTGGCTCTACCCTTCACATGTGAAACACTATTGACGAATAGTTAAAGGCAAGTCACATGTGCAAGGTCAAAAAGGAAGAGCATCTTCCTTAGACAATTTAGACCACCACCATATGGCTTTATGTGACTCTAGAATACAAACCCACTCTACATGGCCTTCGTGCATCATCTACCACATCACCATGAATAGTACTTATGATTAGTACTCATAAATAGTACTAGTGAATAATATCTCATGAATAGTGTTATATGAATAGTGTTTTGGTCACCACATCATTCTCCTCTAGTTAAAATCAACTTAGATCCTATGAATTGTATTGATTATATCCATGCCATTTATTATATAAAAATGGAAAAACATGCCACTCTATTTATGGGTGATTTAAAATTACTCTATCCTTTGGATGCTCCTACATTAGACATTCAAGGTAAATAATTTGAATTCATGATCATATATGGCATAAGTTTTATAACCACTCATTTAGTCACCAGGTGTAAATACCATGACATCCCCTTCCAACACACCCATGTACCTTGAGAATATCCTTTTTCCTACTCTACTTCTAACATCTGTGTATTGGTCTCAAAACAATCCTCATGGGACCACAAACCATACTCCACCAAAAACATATCCATATCTGTATTTACATGTGGGATCTAACGCACCATCAAAAATTGATATGATCCTACAATATTTTATATTAAGCATATCATAATTCTATGTGAGCTCTAGTCCACCACTAACTGTCCATCTCCACAAATATCCCACTTGGATTTTTTCACTCATCCAACCACATATTAGATCATCCAAAAAATAACACATTACCACTTTCAGATCCTAACTCATAGTTCCAACATTATCATCAATAACATTATCATTATATGCACTTACTTGCATAATAATATCCTCATCATTCTCCTTATGTGAATTCACTTGCATTAAAACCGATTCTATTATCTCCTTCATGGAAACTTTAAAATCCTCTCAATATCTTGTATGATCCTCATGATCTTCATTATAAAAATAAGCTTTCAAAATATCCTTATAAACCACATCCATTTCTTCAATCTCCTCATCTATAAACTCTTTTTTAGCTTCTACACATGGCTGAAATTTTACCAAAATCTCCTCTTGTGCACTAGATTACACAATCTCTACATCTAATTATTCCACCATGGAAACACACAACTCTATTTTTTTCTCCTCTTAACACACATGTAACTATTCAAGTCTGAAACCTTCACTCACATGCCACACTATATGGCTGTAATCTTCATCATCAAGCAACCCTTCATGGTTGCAATTCTCTTCCACTCAAACTCCATCTCACCTTAAAAAAATCTGAATCTACCCACTCATTGGAATCCATAATATCTTCCTCCACTCTTATCTCTCCATATTCAAGATAACATATGATCCCTTATTCTTTTTCTCAATAACACATCTTCTCTCCTTAAGGCAAGTCTCAAATTTTGCCTCTTTTTTATCTCAATAAGAAGCTTCATAGGCCACTTAATTCTCTTCTTCATCATAATGCCAAATCCTTGGCTGTCTTCCTCTTACATATGCTCCATCATCATTTCCAAATGACCTTGGATATTAAACAACACATTCACCACTTCCTCTCTTACATTAATCTTCACCATCTTCATACCTTTAAAACATACAAATACTAATTCACTCTAGCATCCTCTCCTCCTACCGAGATTCAAACTTGCTCTGATACCAGTTAATGTGGAACAATTTAAATCTTATACCAGTTGATGTGGATAAATTTAGATATGATACCAGTTAATGGACAAAACAATCCATGTAATCCACTCAATCACATAAACATCTCACAAATCATCTCACAAACTCATGAATTCATCACATAAATTTGGCATTCTCATTAATTTGGCATCCAACCACATAATGGACTCAACAATCCATGTAATCCACTCAATCACATAAACATCTCACAAATCATCTCACAAACTCATGAATTCATCACATAAATTTGGCATTCTCATTAATCTTCACAAATTCAAAAGCTTTATCAACAAAGCTTATCTCTCATCACATACATAACTTGGCATCCCAATCCAAGGAAGCACCAAAGGCTTATATCTAATCCTATATATAAATTTGCCTACCTAATCCAAGAATGGATACGTTCATTTATAGAAAAGTATAAGGAAATAAGGGAGACAAAAAAATAACTAAGTCCCACATCCCACAAAGGTGAAAACATGTGAAATAAGAAAAGTTCAAAGGAATGATAAGCCATGTTCTCCACTTGAAGTGATAAATTTTAAAGACAAATACTCCATCACCAAAGTTGGATCCATCCTTCACATGTGAAACATTATTGATGAATAGTGAAATGCAAGTCACATGTGCAAGGTCAAAATAAAAGAGCATACGATTTAGACAAGTTGGACCACCACCATGTGCCTCTATGTGACTATAAAAATATGTCCCAACTCCACATGGCCTTCCTACATCATCCCCCACATCACCTACCATATCACCATGAATAGTACTCATGAATAATACTAGTGAATAGTGTTTTGGCTGCCACATCAAACATGTTATGTGAATCAATTTTAAATTATTTATTTTTTATCATTTTTTTCAGCATTTAATCATAATTTACTGGTTAATGAGATTCATGCAAGAGTATTTATGTCTTATGTCTATAATGAAAATAGATGTGATTTTGACAGAAAAATATATGATGATTTGGAGGCCAACTATCCCTTATGGTTAAGAGTAGATCACCCTAGGCTAAAATCAATCATTGAAGAAGTTTTATAAGCCATGATGAAATAATATATGAGTTTTCTCACTTTGTGGGATAGAAGGGAATATATGGAGTTATTTATGATTTTAGGAGCTTTTTTTATTAAAACATTATTTGATTTCTACTAGAACAGATGAAGTTTTTTGCCTCTTATGTTGAAATTGAAGGGACCCCATTTTCCATTCAGTCATTTAGGTTCTTTATCAAGAATGATTTGTTAACTTCATATTGTTATACATTATATAGGAGATTGGATTAGATTAAAATTGTAGTAACTTCCACTTTGATATCTAGTTGATTATTGAAACATTTGGTATCCTATGTATGATTCAACTAAGACTAATAAATCAAAATATGTGGAATACAAAAAAGGTTTTTATCTCCCTCGAGATTATCCAAAAACAATTCCTTAAAATTTTGGGTTTATGTGTGAAAAGGATTTTAGGTGGTACATTTCACCTAATCAAACTTGACCTTAGTATGATATCCTATTTATTTTCTCCTAGATATGGATGCTTGTGGAAGGGATACAAAAGAAATTTGGTTCTCTATTGTTATATATTTTTGTTGGATTATTTCTTATCTCCTAATTATTTTTTAGTAGTTTGGGTTTTTTGGCATCTAACTTACTTTTTATCCGATAGCTAGTTGTACTAAGAGGTTGATTATCATATTGAATTTACTCATATATACTTTTAGATTGTTTATGATACATATTATAATATTTTGTATTTTTATGAATACAAATGGGTGAGAAAATACATAACCCTCTTTTATAGATGCAATAAAATTATCACATCTTTTTTTATGTATAATTGTATCATTTAAATTGATGGGTGGTGATTCAATAGTGGAAGTCAAAGATGATTCATTTTTATTTTTATTTTTAGAATGAATGGGAACAATTTTTTTGAAACTATTACACCACTCTTACACAAAAAATTAATTCATATACTATATACGTTAAATAGTATTTTCTCTTGAGAAAGTTAGTATGAACATCTTTTTATCACTTTTAAGTCTATGTGATCTTAATTTTATAGTACATTTATCATGTCAAAGGTAGTTTTCCCTATTATAATTATGGGATGAATTATTTTTTTTATAATATTGATATATTCTTATTTATTTACCATTTTAGTGGTTTCTTATTAGTATTTTTATTTTATAAATTATATCTTGATGCGGTGGAAACTATGGGTGTGGCAAGAGATATAGGGGGTGAGTAAAACTCATCTTTTTATATATATAAAAACATTATGATTAGAAGTTTTTGAATATTCATAATTGTTACAAGTGATATAAAATAAATTATCTCATCACCTCCATTGGAAACATGTCATCCTTGTGAGGGTATTCTTACCATTTACATATTAGCAGATCATTATTTTATAAACTGAACTCTAATTAGATTTTAATGTTTACTATAAGTAAAAAGTGGGTTTTGGAAAGGGTTAAAACTCTTTTATATAAAATATAAAATTAAATGACAAAATAAAAAGCAAATTAGAAACCATGAACAACTACAATTATAGGAAAACTAACCCAAGAAAACAAAAGGCAAACAATTAACAACAAACTTATTAAAAAAATTATTGAGAAAACATTAGATTAGTTAGATTTGTGTATAGGTGATGAGATACCATTAAGAGAAATAACCTCCTCTGAATCCTCCTTAGGTTACTATAAACACTCATCCACAAAGTATTTTTTATAATCCTCCACATTAGTATCTTGAGTATTTTTCTAGCCCCTAGTTCACTTTCTAGTGCAAGCTTAAATCGAAGTATATTTCATTTTTATCAACACTTCCTAAAGCATATGGATATTTTTTTATGTTGGATCTAATTTTATCTATCACATTTCCAAGGTTTAATTTATATAAAGTAGCTCACCTTCTAATTTATCCATTCTACCTTTAAAGTTGGAGGATTCCTCCCTTAAGTAGTATATCTCATGCAAGACTGACATTGGTCTTTCTGAAAATGAATTTACACTAATGTGGTATAAAACTCTCCCTTGATTTTATGATGGAGAAAATCATTTTTTCCTTATTCTATTTGTTCTCATTAAAAACCCATTTCAATATACTCAATTGTGAATTAGATTCATTATCTAAAATTTTAACTTGAATCTAAAAGTCTTAAATAATGGTTAATATCCCTTTATTAGTTTAGATACCATCTTCGAAGGGATGAAAATAAACATTTTGGGTGAGAGAGGGATATAATTAAACTTGAGTGGCCTTATCATCATCAATAATCTCAATGTTTTTACTAGGGTTAATATTGTAAGATCCTTCTCCCAACCTAGGCATGCTTTTCATTGGGCTAGGTTTTATGTTGTTGGTAGAATCAATCATTAAATACTAACATTTGACTAGGATATATTCATCCCTAACATCATTTCCATTCTTTGAATTTAGTCTTGACTCTTCCTTATCATGTTTATAGCTATGATCTAAGGGGATTATAATTTTAATAGACCTCAGGCCCTACCTAGTCCTCATCCCTCTTAAAAATTATGAGGGTTATTAGTACCCTAATTTAACTTATCTAAACCGTCAAAATAATTTTAAAGAGGTATAATATTGATAATTTTTATATAGGCATATTTAAATATTAAATAGATATTAATCTAGTGGATGGAGACTTTCTTATTTCTAGGATGAATATCCATATCAACATTTTAAAGGTACTTGATAAATTAAAAAGGAATACCTACCAATATCATATGCATGATATTTTTAATCAGAGATAAATGGTATAAGTGTAGTATTTTGCATCTGAATTGTAGAGTAATATAATTTTTTATTCTAACTTCACCCCAGTGAACTAGTATATAAACTTGGATGATACCTTCCTAGAATACATAAATTTTTTCTTTATCTTTAAAGAACAACTTGGTTTCCTCATTATTTATTCTTCTATCTTTAGAAATATTGAGACCTTTCATATGCATAGAGATTTCTATATCTAAAATTTCTTAAGTTAATTTTATAGATACACCTCTCAAAGAAACCATCCTAGCTTTCTATGGTTTAGCTAACTCTACAGACAATGATGTATCATTCTATTTTATTATTTATATGTGATCATCTAGCCTTCCTTTCATCAAAATGTGACATATTATATTTTTTATTATTAATCCTTAAAAGGATGAAGTCTCTTTTCTTAATTTTTCACCTCCCATGATCTCAAACTTTAGAATAATTATAAATCCATTCCAGAATGATGATAATTTTGCTGATAGAGAAAATATGGTCAACTAGGGAGGATGAAAATAGTCTAGGGGGATAACACCATAGCTCATGTAAAATGACTGATTATTAGTACCAATAATTCCCTTAGAATACATAAAATAATTTCCAATAGTAGGCCTAGTAATAATTTTAAAGGAAGGGTACCCACATGTTTGGATGTATCTAATTTTATAATAGATGATAGTAACTGTTTGTTTCAAAAAATTGTATATAATACCAATGCCTCTAAAAAGTAACCATAATGACCAAATAATACAAGGTATTTTTCCACACCATCTTGGAAAACTCAAATTTAAATTAGAATATTGATAGTAAATAAGTGAATTCTAAATCAAGTAAAGGGAAGCTAAAAAACAACAAGTCTAAAAACGTATTTCTTAGTTTCCCCTTTGAGGATTTGGGTGATGGGTTGAGAAATATCATTGGAATTAACAAAATTAATGAGGCCATAATTGGAGGATCCTAAACTTTTAAACCAATAAATACCTCTATTATCTTCCTTGTAGATATTACTTAAGGAAATCTATTCAAAATATTATAAGAGACTCAAAGCATCGAACACTAGTTTCTAATCACCCAATTGGCAAAGGTTCAACATTAAAAGATAATTTATTATATGATTAGAGTCCACATCAATTGTGAGGCATTTGAGATTCATTTCCTTAGTGAATTGAATATCCCACATAATATATTTTTATTTGGAAAAGTGGTTAGATTTAACAATAAGATGTCTCACATAAGAGGTGAAGAATACTCCATTACTATCTCAAATTACTCACCCCCCAACTTGACCAAGATTCCCTTTGGAGTCATATTCAAATTTATGTTTGACCAAGGAGCGGGGAAAATACCATATAACACAACTCCTATCAACCTTTATGCTTCCTTTATCTCCTTCATTTGAGATGTCTAAATCCCAATTAAGGCCTAGTATTCATTCCTCTTCCTTCTCCTTTTCTATTTTGATACCTTTAAATGCAATAAAATTTTCATTTATAGTGGCCACAAACTTTCATCTTAATATATTGACATTAAATATTTGGACCTAAAATAATTGATGTTTCTTCCCTCCAAATACCCTAAAACATGTGAGATATAGATGTCTTCTATAGATTTCTTATAAGAGAGCTTGAGAAGGGAGCATGTCATTAAAATATATAATTGAAAATCAAATTTGAACTAACCTATATAAATTTAAACTTTGATATAATTAAATTAATAACTCTACACATGAAGGGATAACCAATAAAGAGATGGGGGACTAATTTCACAACCATTTCATAAAGGGCATGCCTATTATAAATCATGATCCCCTCTTGATTAAGTTATCTTGAGTACATATATTTTTTAGGGTTTCCAACTAAAATATTAGGTTAACTTAGGAATGAAATATTTGTCCCAAATGAGGTTCCAAGGGAAACCATCTAGTCTATAATTCAACTCAAAGATGTACCATGGTTTAATGCAGTAAATTCCATTTGGAGAAGGAGACCATACCAATTCATCATCACTAGGAAATTATAATATATGAAAGGCTTTAAGTAATTCACGAAGGGATCTTAAGCTAGAAATATCTTCTATATTTTTGGATAAAAAGGAGATGGTTTTCTAAGATTTACTAGAAAAATTCTCCTCTAACTATTTCACAACCTTATCAGTCATCTCTCTTTTAATCCTCATAATTAATACATCCCAAGGTTTAATGGAACTTAATAATAAATTAGTTAGCCATGAATCATCATAAAATATATATTTTACACCATTCCAACATTTCACCTACATCCTTTCTTTAAAAAACCATACTATTTACCAGGCCATTCCATAAACCAAAACCATATGGTGATAAGGCCAAAGTTAAGAAACTCTCATCTTCCCTACTATTCATATATTTAGCTTTGAAAATATCTTTCCATATGTTATATTTATTTATATATCTCTATCATATTTTTTATATGATTTCTTTATTCATTACTCTTATTCACCTTAACCTAAGAATGTCATGGTGTTTAACAAGATAGATTGTCCCTAGCCACAAGGGTAATTATATTTTTCTCTTCAACCCTAACCAAAGGAATATTTTTTAAATATGTTCAATTTTATATGTGATATTTATAAGAATATTAAAATGAAAAATTTGATAAATGGGAAGGATTTTAAGATAACTCTTAAGTAATTTCAATTTAATAACATAACTAAGACTACACCCCTTCTAGCTTGTTATCTTGTGTTTAAGTCTATCAAGGAAAGGGTTCCAACTATTGGTGACCATTTCTGTTTTAAAGAGGGGAAAGACAAGGTAGGTTGAAGAAATAAATTTATTTTCTAAACCTATAATGACAAAAATTATCTATTGCCTCAATGTTAATTTATTAATAAATAAAAGTGAACTCTTTTACAAGTTGATACCTTGACTAGAAAATTAAAAATAACCACTTAGGATGTTTTTAAAAATTTTGGATTCTTTAAACAAAGCTTATCCTAAAATAATGGCACCATGCATAAATTTTTTTAGCTTATTTTGCTTCCTTAACTAAAGCTTCTCCTAAAATAATAGTGGCATCCACAAATTTTTGTTGAGACATCAAATTGATTGAAGAAGCAATGTTCACTCCATTTATTATGCCCTTGTTGAGAGCCTCTGAAAAAAAATCTTTCTCAATGATTCAACTAGAAGAATGAAGAGATACATAGATAAGGGAACTCATTTTTTTATACCTATTTCTACTATAAAAAAACACACAAGATAACCATTAACAAAAAACAAGAAACATAGGAAAGGATATACATAGGGAAAAAATATTATAAATTTGAGATGAAAATCAAACCTTTCACAAAAAATTCAAGGAAGCACCACAAAACCATATCATATGCTTTGTTCATGTCGATTTTAAGAAACATGTTATCTCTAATAGTCATGTCCAAATAATGAATATCTTTTTAAATTGTAATAATGTTATCAGTTATTTGTTTACCTTGAAAAAATTCACCTTGGTGACATGAGATAAGATTTAGAAGGATGGGTTAAATTCTGAAGGCTAATAGTTTGGTAAAAACCTTATCAAGAGTGTTACACAAACTAATAGGTATGAATTATTTGGCACTAATCTCTTTAATAATGACTAATAAGGTATTGTTGATTTTCTTGAGGATAAAATTAGAACTATCACATCCTGATCTCTCTCTAAGCTGAATAACCTATTTAACATGTGCATTATTATGGTTTATTAGTTGGTTAACTAATATTAAATTAAGAATAATGATATATGTTGATTATGGGATTGTTTTTGTTTATTAATTTACATGATTAGTGTGTTATGAGTTAGCAGTAATTTTATATTTTGTACATTGTGATCATGTCTATTAGATATATAACATTATTTTAGGGATATAATGATGTTTTGGAATAACTACCTTCATTATTGTGAGGTGGATGTAGGAAAAATTTTCCATCATAGTGTGATAGAGAGACAATATCATCGGAGAGGGTGGTTTAGATGGAGACATTGGAGGATGACAGAGAATGAATCCAGAAACCCTTGCACACACCACATGGTATATCATGTTTTTAACTGTTTGATATAGATAGTGTAACATGTTTTATGTAGTTTGATTTTAGGTGATTTTTAATATGCTTTCAAGTGTAATCTTGATTGTTTATAATGATCGTTTTGATTATTTGAGTAATATTACTAGTTTTTTGATTGCACGTAGTTTATATAACTGCCTTATTAAGTATGCCTATATAGTATAACTATATTATGTTTTAATAGATTTCATTATTGTTACTGATATTTAAGATTAATATATTAATAATTAAATATTATTAGAATATATATGCTAAATCCAAATGTCAAAAGATTTAAATAACATTGTTTTTTAATATATTTGTATTCAATTAAATGTTTGATCAAAGGGCTTGCTATTCATAATATATGTTAGATAAATAAATATATTGATTTTAATTATTAAAATGATTTTAGGAAATCAATTTATTCACTAAGTATGTTTGTAAATAACATTTTAACATTAAACTTTAGGGAGTGCGGTTGCGGATGTGGCCGTGCTGAAACCCTAGCCTCCGCGGCCGCATCTTGGACTTTGTTGACCAGATCCCAGTTTGCAAGTGGTGCGGATGGAGGGAGTCTTGGTGTTCAGGTGCGGTGCAGAAATGAGTGATCATTTATTGCATGTTACTTTATTTTTCTTCGAATCTCTGTATCGAATGGAGCTTAGGTTGGAATTCTAGCCTGAGGTGGATGGCCATCTTGATCTGGGTTGCGAATTAAATAGTGTTTGGATGGGGGAAACTTTGTTTCCTCTGTGGTTAGTGTGTGAGTCATGGCACCCTATTAAGGGAAAAAATGGAGAAAACCTAATCTACGGAGGAGCCCTGCTCAAGGAAAAAATGATGGGTGTGGTGGATCTACCTTCGTCATGGAGGTGCAAAGAATGAACGGCGTGCCTGACATCGTGGGAATCATTCAGCAGGTTTGCAAATAAATATTTTGATGGCCATCATCTACGAGCAAGTCCTTTGACTTTGTGGTCTTTGGGTTGTTGGTTTGAACCTAGGAGCCCGCTCTGTTCATTTTGGAGATGGGCAAAGGTGTCTCTGTTTATGAGGTTTCAGGTTCTTGTAAAACCTAGTTTTCAGGTTGTTAAGCCTGGTTTTGTTTAGGTTTCAAGTCCTTGTAAAACTTGGGTGCTTTTATTGGTTAATATTGGTGGTTTTAGGTCCCTAAAAAACTTGTTCTTGATGTTGTTCTGCAGTATGTTTTAGGTATGTTTTTCTTGGTGGGCGTCAATGTTTAATCTTTCTTTTTTCTGTTAAAGGGTTTCAGGGCCCCTTCAAAACCTGCTTTTACCTTAATTTAAAACATTTTAACATTGAACTATAGTCTTCTAGTACCTAAGCATATTATCATGCAATATAATCACTATTATATTTGATTGATAGTCGTTACATGGAAATACAATGTTTATCAACTAAGATAGTCATTATGTGGAATAAACATTGGTGACTATGTGACTTATGGTTTATTTTGTCAATTTTAAGAAGTCGATGATTGTTTGTTTAATTCAATGTCATGATAATTTTATAGGGAATATAAAATGATTACTATGGAATTTTATGGAAGTCTCAGAATAATTAGGGTTCTTAATAATATTTTGACTCTGAGTTAACCATCATTTGGTAAAAAACATGGAGAGATGGTTGTGGTTGTATGGTGGCAAACTGTAGTGTTTTGCTAAGAAAATTTTACATGCGTTTTATTAGTAAGTTATTCCTAACAAGAAAAGAGGAGAAATTAGAGGAAAGTAAGGTGATGGAAAGAAATAAAAAGAAATGAAATAAAGTGTTGTGGATAATGACATAGGCATATGAGAATTTAAATACAAAAAGGGAAAGATTAAAATACTTCGAGCTTAGAAATATTAGGCTTACTTGGCATAATATTCAAGTCATTTTTGTATTGAATTTATATGTGTTAGTGTTGCATTGATTTGTTAAATTAAATGATGTAATAAGGGTTTTTCATTTGTTTAAAATGAATAGAAAAAATATAGGGGGCTATATGCAGGGCCCTGTGGAAGTTTCATCCTCCACAGAATCCTACACCCAACCCCATAATCCCAAAGGATAAGGAGTAGGGATGAAGGTGTTTGCTTTGTTTGAAATCACCCATGTGAAAAATTTACTTTTAACCCTCTAAAAGTTTGAAGATGATAAAATTTTCATTGAATTGGTTATTATTTTTATATATATTCAATTTTAGTAAGTGGGTATACTGAATAAATAACTAGTTCAACTATGTAAAAATGGAAAATGGGTTACTTCTTTTGTTTTATTTAAAGTGTATATACATACATACATACATATATACATACATACATAAATAAATACATACATACATACATACATACATATATATATATATAAAGGTGTGTATATACACCCTATAAGACATTGATAGCATGGGGTATATATACACATAAATTTATATAGTAATATATATACTTATATATAATAGAATATATAAATTTGACTAGCATTAATGCCAATAATAATCTTTAAGTCGATTAAGATGCGTTGGTAGAAAAATAACTGGTTATTATTGTTGTATGCACTGATTTAATAAATGAATGTGTGAGTAATGTTGTGTGTTTATATATAATAGTGACTATATTTGAAGGTTTATGATATGGTTGAAAGTGGAAAAGAATAAAGATGTTAATCTAGTTTGATTATGATATAATATTGATAACATGGTTTGATTTATATCAATTGGACTATATCAAACTGTTAGATAAGTTTGAAATACTATATCATAATTAACTTAGTCAATTTGTAGATTGATTAGGTTTTTCTAAATTGGAATTGATTATGTTATACTATGAAACGATTATATTGATGTATGAATTTGACTATGTCAAATGAGTGATAGTTTGGGATATATATATTTATATTAATTCAACTGTGTTGAATGTTAATTTGTTTGGGTTATATTGATAAACATTTGATTTTGTCGAGGGTTTGTTTGATTGGGATATGCATATCATTGTTAAATAAAGTTAACAATAAGATTAACATCAAAGCCTTGAATCTTGGATTGGTTATAGACTTAGCATGAACCGAGTAGATGAAATTATAAATCTATCATGCCATTCAATTTTGAAAGAATGAATAAAGCTTTATTTAGATTGGTTTGATAATGTTGTATAAATGACAGTCTATGTGTATGATTAGTATAAATCCTAAAGCATGAATTGAATAGTCAATATATTTTAGTTTGAAAGAATTCATATTAGATGTATTTGATTAGATATAAAGAATAAGTGTGGTATAACTTATGTATGATTGGAGTTTATAATGAATGAGTTACAAAATCATATATTATATGTTTATAAATAATATATGTATGGAATGAATTAGGTGTTTAGGCAATTATTTTAGTAACCTAAAACATTAGTCCATATCAATATGTTTATTTTTTGTGTATATTGAGTACAATATTTAACATAATAAGGATTTAGGGATATATGTTATATGTTGAATGTTTGATTGAAATTCTAAGTTTATAGAATTTAATTGCTAAGTTGTAGATCTTTTATAATTGATAAAAGATTGGTTTTTTTTAATATTTGGTAAGTATGAACAAGATTTGAAATAGGTTTAAATAAATAAAAGTTAAGCAAATAAATTTTACATTTACATAGCGATATTAAGTAACTAGGAGTCTAGATATGATTTTTACTTGGATGGAAAGATTCTATTTATTATTTAGTAATATATTAGAGAATTTCATAGATTCATTGCATTTCATTTAATAGACTAAATGAATGAAAATGGTATTTCCATACCTAGCATAATTTATCTGCTAATAGAGAATATTATATTAGAATCTATTGGTTTTTATATTATTTTATATTTTACCAAATCTCACATTCATAGCACTAAATAAGTAGTGGATGCATTCCACCAGATTAATTACCACCATGAATGCAAGGTGAGGTGTAATCTAATCAAGTAGTGTGTATAAATTTGACTGATCTTAGAGATCATTAATTATTAAAACTTTAGCCAAAGTAATGTTTTAATTAAACATTATCATTTCATATGTTGATATAGTTTTTATATTTGTTAGATATAATATCTAAATGGATTTATTTATGGTACACGTTATGTATTAGATATCTTCAACACACAGGTTTTGGTTTTTTACTCTAGATTCCTACACCTCATTATCTACCCATCCATGAATGGAGGGTCATCCCCTTATTTGGGAGATAGTGTGTGGGATATATGGTCTATGGTTGGTGTAGAAAAGTACTTGGATGATGTTATCCCACCTAGATAGATTAATATTATAGGGACTTCACTTGAGATTACAAATTTATACTTGTGTCTTAGATACTCTTGAGTCATGGAGACTCTAATCCATAGAGCTTTATATCATGTTTTATATTTTCAGATATTATTATGCATTGCAGAAAATTGTAAAATTTATGCATTATACTTCCACATTAGTGGCTATAACATTGTATCAGTCATGGTTGAATTTATACTATTTCATTTATGATTAGATGCATTATTTATGGTTATTTAATATTATTCATGATTGGCATATATGTTTATGTTGATCCTTAGCTAAGTGGATTATCTATAAACATTTTTATTTAACTAAATTAATACAATTAGTTAAATGTCACTAATTAGGTTTCTCATGATTAAATTTATATGATGAATATGTGTAATAAATATTTTATTAAAAATTATTAATATATTATAGTAAAACCTAGTGGGGTTGTTACATAGTAGTATTAGAGCTAAGGCTCAAATTCTAGGACTTAAGTGTCCACTAACACAAACATATTATTTTGATAAATAAGAAGAACAATAGTGTGTCATAGATATAGAGGTGAGGTTAATTTTAATACCAAACCCACTATTGATCCAAACTAGTTTACCACTGAGAAAGCTAGAAAGTTGGACCAAATCCTCACAACCATGTAAGAGACTAGGGACTAAATCATGGCCCTAGAATAGGTAATGCATGCCCATGAAAAGAAGAATACTCAATATGAAATTGAAGAGCATCCTGATGACCAATAACATCTTCAAGATAAAATGCATAAGTAAGTGCCATAGGATGTGATAGCTTAAGTAACTATAGAGTTGGCATGTGACATTAAAAAGGTGAATCCACCAAGGTTTTATAGAACTGTATTGGGAGATGTAGCTAAAGCATGGATAAAAGAAACAGATATGTGTTTCGATATTCAAAATTATTCTAAAGTCATGAAATTAGTTTATGTAGCTTATCATCTTGATGGTGAAGTAGTGACTTAGTGGGCCAATAAGAAGCTCGAGATGAAACCTGACTCAACCACCACCACTTGGGAATAGTTTGTGATATTGTTTAGGTCATGATGTCTTTCAAAACTATACTTCAAATAAAATCTCATGAATTTTTAGAATATTAAGCAAGTGGATTTTATGGTGAATGAATACAAGGTGCTCTAGTTGTCTTCGTTAAGAAGAAGGATGGTAATCTTCATCTATACATAGAATATAAGATGTTAAATATAGTAATGATCAAGAATAGATATCCATTACCATGCATTGATGATATTTATAATAAATGTGAGGGGAAATATTATTTTCTAAGATTTATATTTGAATAAGGTATCATTATTTAAGGATATGTGAAGAAGATATTCCAAAAATAGTGTTCATAACCTGATATAGGAACTACAAGTTCACAATGTTACACCATTTAATTAACAAATGCTCTAGCATCATTTATGAATATTATAAATAGTGTGTTAATAAATTACCTAGATCTTTTTTTTTTTGGTTTTTCTAGATGACATCCTCATTTATTCCAAGTATGAGGAAGATAACCTACATCATTTAGAACTAGGTTTTCAATGTTTACATAAGCATAGATTATATGGTAAGTTGTATAAGTGTGCATTTTTACAAAATAAAGTATAGTATTTGGAACATACCTCAATGGATGATATTTAAGTAGATCTATCAAAGATCATAGTCATAATGGAGTGGTCAACATTAAATAATGTGCATGAGGTAAGAAATTTCATGGGATTATTAGCCTATTGCAAGAAATTTAATCAAAATTTATCTAAGATAGCTAATCTAATTTCCTCTCATCAGTGGAAGAATCTGAGTTTTGTCTGGTCAGATAAGTGTGAAGTAGCCTTGAGATAATTTAAAAGGAGACTTAATTCAACACTAGTACTAATAGTTCTCGATCCTAATGGTCAATTTTTAGTGATCATCGATGCGTCTAGAGATGGATTTGGAGGAGTTATTATGCATGATGGTTCAATGATAGCCTATAAGTCTAGGAAATTGAAGCCATATGATGTGAATGATTGCCTATAATACTTATAGAAATTATGCATTCTTTTCAATCTTGGAGGCATTATCTATTGGGAAAAATGATTAAGCTCAAGAATAATAACTTGGAACTTAAGTACATATTTACCCAACCAAATTTGAATGCTCATCAAAGGCAATAGTTAGATTTTTTCTAATTATGATTTAGATAATAGTTGTATCGAAGGCAAGGAGAATAGAATATTTCATGCTCTAAGACATAGGTGGTACATAGTAGTCATGGATACTATTAGGATTAATTATAGAGATTAAGTGATCAAATTATCTCGAGGAGATGATTTCTTTGATTAGGTTAAGAAAGCATTATCTAAGAATGCTAAGAATCCTAAGTATAAGGGATTAAAGATAGAGAATGATGATATTTTGTGGTACAATGGTAATATGTATGTGCCTAATAGAGAGAATTTGAAGAGCACATTGCTAAATTAGTTCCAAAATGCCCCAAATTCAAGACATTTAGGAGTAATCATGCTCATGTATGAGCTTAGACCACTCTATTTCTATAAAAGAATTAAGAGAGATGAAGAAAAAATTTTGTCTTATTGTCTAGAATGTCATCATGTGAAAGCTAAATATGTGCATATATATGGATTTTTATATACACATGACATACCAGAATGGAATTGGTATTTGATCATGTTAATCATGGTCATTGATGTCTTAGATTGTCATTAGTCTCAAAGAGAGCATGTGGTACTAATGAATCAATGATAAAGTAATAAGATTGATAACTTGGAGAGATATGGTACTTTTGAATTTTTATAAGGATAAATAAGAGGTTATGAGGCATCCATATATATCTCACTAAAGCTCTATTTTGTTTTGTGAGAATTTTGAAAGAAGAACATGCATATTCTAACTTAAGAAAATCTAGACCATCACTTTATGTCATGCAAACATGTATGAACTATTAATTTTGTTTAAATAAATTGAATAATTGTCAAAGGTTCACATGGATATGCTTTCTATAGTTCCAAGAAGCTACCCTAAAAATTTAGAGTCTTGAACTGATTTCTAGCTCAAGTTATAAAGCTTCAAAGTTGCTCTAACAGACTCTGATGGACCAAAGGCCATCAAGTTTAATCATTTTGAAATTTGAATTCATTGTTCTATAATATCCAATGGTGAGCACTTAATAATACATATTAAGATTAATGATGTGTATGAAGTCAACATGTCAAAGTTTACACGCGTTGGTGACAAGTATCACAAGCTCACAAATTTGACAAAAGATCCATGGTGAGTGGTAGTTCGTAATTATGAAGATAAATGGTGATGGATAATTCAAAGAGTCAATAAATCACATGGTAATGACAAGTGGCACAAGTACATGGACTGACAATAAAGTGTTTAGAAAGCACATGAGGGTGCCAACTGTCATAATCCTAAGAATTTTGATCAAGTTCTAATGGTGAGCATTTCAGGATAAAGACCAGACTAATCCAAAGAAATTGGTGTTATGTATTTGGTCAATATTACAAGGGTGCACAAGATTAGGTCAACATGTTTGAGGTTTAATATTTTCTTAGTGACCATTGGAATTCAAATATTTAAATTAATAAGGGAAGACTAGTCTATAGTTTTTGTACTATAAATTTTGATATATGAAGAATTTGACCATAGTATAAAAAAAAATCTAGATGACTTCAAGGCACATCCATAAATATTTATTTAAATTTTTGAATGTATATACAGTCAAATTTATTGAGATCCAAAGTTGACTATGTGTTTGACCATGTTCTGTAAGTGACCTGAGAAAGATGTTTGAGTTGTTTTAATGATATTTAGATGTTTAAAGGTGACTTATCTATTGGATACTATTGTATACTCCCTCAAGATGATCTATATGTATTTTATAGGTTTGACCAATACATATTAATTATGAACAAATGCTTATAATTTGACTTTTTATTCATTCATGGTGTTCTTATATACAAGGCTAATGGTTGAGTAGATTGAGGATACATAGAGGTGTGTAATGATGATTGTAATAACTTGAGGATGTCTAAGAGGTCATTTGGATTGGACCTATGAATTTTTAAGTAATGTTGTGTTATTTATTTTGCTTAATGGAGTGATAAATGGGTGAATAGGTCTCCATGATACCTATAAAGGCTACTAAGGCCTAATTGAAAGTTGTAGCTACTTAACGTTGACCCATGGATGCTTTGGCCAACCTATGTGGATGGTATTAATATATTTTAGATGCCTTAACTTCTAAGGAAATTATTATGGCCAAAATATATGTTGATAATTATGAAGACTCTATAAATGGTGAAATCAAAAGTGATTGTTTCTAGACTTAAAAGAAGAGATGCGTGTGAGTGATGTAGACAAAATAAAAGAATAAAGGGTATGTGCCTAATAGATGGGTTTTAGATTATATTAGGTTGATGAATATGTTTATGACTTATAGGTCATATTTTTGATGTCAAAATAGTGTTCTTGCAGGTTTGAAGATTGAGGATGAGTGAAGAGGTCTATAGTGATCGGAAAGGATATTTTGGATGACTTGAGTGTGAGAAAAGAATAGATTATGTTTGTGTGAGATTGGTGGTTGCTTTGAGAGGAATATCATAGTGTTTTATATGTGTATTATAATTTTGTCATATTTTTCAGGATGTGACAGTGTTTTTGTTGAGAAGTGTAGAGTGATCCAAAAGGCAATTTTGGATGTTTATGAGTGTGTGAAGAAGTGAAGGGGGTTGTGTTTATAGGATGTCTCAATAAGATTGGTAGGAAATAAATGATCATGATATGTTCATATCATATGTGTTGGGAGGGTACTCAATATATATGTTATAATGACTTGACCATCCTAAGGGTAGGTGCTCCATGTGAAATAGGTGTTTCACTAAATTCAGGTCAAAAGGGCTTGGCCATCCTAGGGGTAGGTGTTCCTTGTAAAATAAGAGTTTCCCTATATTTAGGTCAAAATTAATTGACCATCCTATGGGCAAGTGCTCATTATGGAATAAGTGTTTAACTAAAGTCTTGTGTTTTCATACTTCTTGTAGGACAAGTAGTCCATGTGTTTACAGGCTTGAAAGTGGGTTTTATTCCCCAAAAGGGTTTCCCACATAGATTTTGTGTTGTGTACATAATATTGCATTATATATTGTTCATTTATATAAACATATTGAATTCTTGTTTTCAATGCTTAAGTATTTTAAGGGTTATTTAATTGAATTAGATTGTTTGCCACCACTAATTCACCCCCCGCATTCCCAATGCTTTGTACCTCTAACAATTGGTAGTAGAGTAGGTATTTATTATAAGTTTAACCACTTGAAGGTGATCAAAGATACAATTATTTACAAAGAGACTATTTCTTGTCTTCAAAACAAACTAGTATGTGCTCTATCAAATGTCAATTCAAGCATGGATGATGTGAAGATGCAAGTGAGAGATCTATACGTAAAAATAAATAATCTATAGGGCATGATGGATAAAGGTCTAAACCAAAGGATGGAACAATTATAAAATAAAGTCACAAATTTATTAGATGTGATCTTATCTAAAGACAAAATGGATTTTAGCTCCACCAAAAGGGTTAAGACTAAAAATTCATGGATTAGTAATGGTTAAGAGAAAGCAAGGTCAAATATGAATAATGTCTTTAATGGGTATTGCTTCTCCTACAATCAATTTGGTCATAGATATAAGGATTGTGCTATCTCTCTAGAGATCAAAATGGATCTCATATGAGACAATTATAACCAATAAGTTCATATAACCAATAACTTCAAAATATTTTTTTGTAAAAATGATATTCAAGTCATTAACACCATCAAATGGTTCAAGGAGACTAAGTATAAGATTGAAGAAAAAAAGAACCAGACTTCAAGTGGTCCACCAAAGGAAGAGTCAATGTTTGTTCAAAAATCCTTGGATACTCAAGAAGATGGGAATAAGAGATGGTTCATAGACAGTGGATTCTAAAATCCTATGACAAGGGACAAGATCAGGTTTATCTCTCTCAAGAAAAACAACCTAGGTTCAGTGAGATTTGGCAATAAAAAATCTGCTAACTTAGTTGGTAATGGTATTGTGAGTTTGGATAATGGTCATACTAGGTTTGATAATGTCTTATATGTAGAAGGTTTGAAACATAAACATTTAAGTGTGAGCCAAATATGTAAGCAAGGAAATGTTGTAACTTTTCATGATAATGTATGTGAATTAAGATAGTCAAAATCTAGCAGATTAGTTGCAAATGTTTATAAAATAGATAACATGTATGTATTCTATGAATCTGAGGAGGAGTACTTCATGAGTCAATTGGAAGAAAGTTGGATTAGGCATAGAAGGCTTGGACATATAAATTTTTATAATATGGTAAGGATCAAATCTAAGAGGTTGGTAAGGCATATGCCTAATATTTCTAGGATTAATCATTCTCTTTGCAAGTCATGTCTTCATGAGAAGAAAACCAAAAAAAGATACAAATATAAGGAGTTATCTGCCATAAATTCATTATATTTGATCCAAACTAATCTATGTGGACCTATGATAACTCAAATTATTCAAGGTAATAGTTACTTTATGCTTCTCATTGATGATTTTACTATGATGACTTGGATATTTTTTCTTAAAGAAAAATTAGAAGATTTTTCAATATTTATGGAATTGAAAGCACTTGTGGAAAATTATAAAGGGTCAAAGATCAAGTGTATAATACTATATAGAGGAGGTGATTTTTGGTCTCATGAATTTGATGATTTTTTTAAAGAAACAAGGGATAAGGAGATAATATTATGTTGCTAGAACACCACAACAGAATGGTGTTGTTGAAAGGAAGAATAGGATTGTTCAAGAGATGAGTAAAACCATGGTTTAGGGTGCCATATTATCATATGTTTATTGGGAAGAGTTATCTTACACTTCAATTTACATCATAAATCAGTGTCAAACAATGATAAGACTCCTTATGAGTTATGGAAGAATAAAGTAGCTAATGTCAAACATTTTAGAATATTTGGAAGAAGGTGCTTCATCAAAATAGATGAAGAGAATCTTGGAAAATTTGATTCAAGGTTTGATGAGGGCATCTTCTTAGGTTACTCTTTTATTATTACTACTTATAGGTGCTTCAACAAGAGACTTCACAAGATTGTTGAAATTTCAAATGTAAGGATGGATGAGACAAGTAGAGTCAAGAAGCCAAAATTATAGGTAAGTGACTCAATTCAAAATTATATTACAAATAATGATGAGTTATCTATTCAAACAAATTATGAATATAAAGAGGAGGAAGAAAGACAAGACTCTAAAGCTCCATGTAGAATAATTCAAATATATCATCTAATCTCTCAAGTTATTGGAAATGTTAGTGCAGGTTTGTATACTAGAAGGAGAACGTTGATCAATTAGAATCAACAAGACTTAGCTCTTTTATCCATGATTAAACCCAAAACATTTATGGAAGATAGAAAATATGAAAGTCAAAATGGTGCAATGTATGAAGAACTTGATCGAATATAATGAAACATGGGATTTAACTCCTAGGCCAAAAGATAAAAGTGTTATTGATATCAAGTGGGTTTTAAAAAACAAGATGAATGAGAAAGGAGAAGTCACAAACAACAAAGATATATTGGTGTGTAAATGATATGGTCATCTTGAAGGAATATAATTTGATGAGACTTGTGCTCCTATGGCAATAATGAAAGAAATTATACTCTTCTTGTCATATGAAAGTTTCAAAGGATTTAAATTATACTAAATGGATGTGAAATATGTATTTTTGAATGGTAACTTAGAAGTCTACATTGAGTTACCTAAATTATACTTCATGTCAAATAATCAAGATTTTATGTGTAAACTGAAGAAGGCTTTTTATGGTCTTAAACAAGCTCCTAGAGCTTGGTATGACATGTTAGATAAGTATCTTTTGAGTCAAGGTTTTAAAAAAGGGTTAGTTGATAGTAATTTATACATTAAGATAGAAGTCAATCATCAATTGATAGTGGTTGTATATGTTGATGACATAGTTTTTAGGATCTAACAATTATAATATGAGTAGAGAGTTTGTAGATACTATGACGATTGAGTTTGAAACTCAGAATGTTGGGAAAACTTTCTTTCTTCTTAGGATTGTAGATTAACCAACTTGATGCAGTGATATTCATTTCACAAGCTAAATACATTAAGGATATGCTAAGGAAGTTTGACATGATGGATTGTAATACAATGGGTACTCTAATGATAATAAGATGCAAGTTAAGTAAACTAGATGACTCACCAAAAATTGATCAAACTTTGTATAGATCCATGATTGGAAATATTTTGTACTCTATTGCTTCTAGGCCTAACATCATGTAAGTAGCTAGTCTTGTAAGAAGGTTTCAAGCTGATCCTAAAGAATCTCACTTGAAATCAGTTAGAACGATCTTGAGGTATCTCAAAGGCACCATAGAGTATGGTTTATGATATCCCCAGAGTAAAGAATTCACTTTTAAATCATATACTGATGCATATTGGGTAGGATGTGTAGATGATAGGAAGAGTACTAGTGGTGGGGTCTTCTTAATGGGAGAATGTTTGGTGTCTTAGCTAAGCAAGAAGAAAGCCTTAGTGCCTTTATCAGCTATAGAAGTGGATTACATCTTGTTACATGTAAGTCATGTGGATGAAACAAACTTTGGAAGATTATAAGGTAAGATAAAATGGACCTTGTCCTATATATTGTGATAATACTAGTGTAATTAGTATCTCAAAGAAACCTATTATGCATTATAAAACTAAGCACATTCCTATTAGATATCATTTCTTGAGAGAACAAGTGAGTAATAAAAGTGTAAAGTTGGAGTATGTGCCTACAAAAGAGAAACTTGTAGATATTATGACCAAACCATTATCAAAAACTACATTTGAGTATCTAAAACAAATCTTGGGTGTCATTTCTTTCTCTATGAATCAATAGAAGGTATTTTGGTTAAGGGGGAACAACAAGTTCATGAGATTGCTCCAAAGGTGGCTTGAGAGAGAAGGCTAGTAAGTTTGTGTGGTGGTTCTTCATGGTATATGGAGATCTAAAGGAGCTCAATAGGTAAAATGGCTCAGAGATATTTGGGGGAGTCCCTCTTAGATTTTTTCTTTCTGAGTTCCATAAGATGTTAGTGATTTTGTGTGTTATTTCTTCATTGGTTATAGTGCTTGATTTAAGAGAGTGTTGGCATGTATTAATAGAAAGTTATCAATGAAAGAATAGGTAGTCTCAGGATCAAGCATGACTATTTCAAGTTGTCATAAGGAGGATCATGGAGTTAGGGGGAGCTAACTCAGTTATCTTGAGTGGTTTGAAGAGTTGTGTATGATGTAAGGGGGAGTATATGTGAGATGTTCTAGCCTTGGTGATAGTATGGAAGAAGTCTACTTCAGTTGTTAATTCAAAAAAGTTTCAAATGATGAATTGATTAAACCAAGTCATGTGTTTTGACAAGTTATTGGCTCGTCATGCAAGAGCAAAAGGACATGGTGTGTTCTTAAGGAATATAGGTCCAAGGATAAAAATTACATGTTTAGATTGGTGCATATCAAAGGGGGAGTTCCTCTTAGTGTTCTCAAGGTGAGTTTAAATAAATTTTTGATTTTATAGTTTGTTTTGTCTTCATAAGAGAAGATTATGATTAAAAAAATAGTGTAGTCATGGAGCATGTTTGAGAAGTTTAAGGTAAAAATTGGTATGCATAATATTAGGGAGAGTTTGTATCATCTCTTAGAGATGGTACTTTCCTTTTGTTAGTCTTCAAATCTTTTCTAGGTTCTTAGTATAAGAAGATAGGCCATTTTTCATTAATGTCAAAGGGGGAGAAAGATCAAAATAAATTTTGATGAGGATGTTCAAATCTTATTAATACATTCAGGGTGTTTTGCCATCAATGACAAAGAGGGAGATTTTTTATCATAGTCATTGATGTCTTAAATTGTTATTGATGTTAAAGAGAGCATGTGGTAACAATTTATTAATTACAAAGTAATCATATTGATATCTTAGAGAGATATGGCACTTTTACAGGTCTATAAGGATAAAGAAGAGGTTGTGAGGCATCCATAAATATCTTGAGAAAGCCTTGGTTTGTTTTGTGAGCATTTGGAAAGAAGAACATGCATATTATAGCTTAAGATAAGTGTAGATATGTATGAACTAGTAAGTTTTTGAATTTAATTCATGTATGAAGAAGGTTGATAATATTCAAATTTTTACATGGAGATGTTTTCTATAGTGCCAAGAAGCTACCCTAAAAATTTGGAATGCTAAAGTGATTTCTAGCTCAAGTTATACAACTTTAAAGTTAATCTAGTAGAATATGATGGGAAAAAGATGGTAAAGTTTAATCACATTAAAGTCTCAGGTAATTGGTCTAGAAGCTCCAATGTTGATTTCTCAATCATACATATTGAGATCAGTGGTGTGTATGAAATCAACACGTCAAAGTTTGCACACATTGGTGACAAGTGTCACAAGCTTGTTGATATAATAGAAGATCAATAGTAAGTGGTGGTTCATACTTATGAAGATAAATAGTGTAGGACAAGTCAAAGAGTCAATAAATATTGTGGGACTACCAAGTGGTACAAGCACATGGACTGACAACAAAGTGTTCAGAAGGCATGTGAGGCTACCAAGTGTTGTAATTATGAGAGTTTTGATCAAGATCTAATGGTAAGCATTATAATATAAAGACTTGGTTAATCTAAGAAGATAAATAGTGAATATTTGGTCAATATTGAAAGGGTGAATGATATGAGTTCAACATGTTCAAATTTTAACATTTGCTTCGTGACCATTGGAATTCAAATATTCAAAATTGTGAAAGAAAATAACATGTAGTTTTTGTGCTATTACTTTTGATATATGCAAAATTTGACCATGGTGGAAAAATAAAATATGTATAGTAATTCAATATCCATCTATAAATATTTATTTTAAAGTTTTAATGTTTGCATAGTCAAATATATTGATGTCAAAATTTGACTATGTGTTTGACCATGTTCTATAAGTGACCCAAGAAGGATGTTTGAGTTGTTATGATGATATTTGGATGTTTCAAGGTGACTTAGCTATTGAATAGAATTTTAGACTCCCTAAAGATGATATGTATGTATTTTATAGGTTTGAACAATCAATATTCAGTATGAACAAATGCTTATAAGTTGACTATGTGTTCGTTCATGGTGTTCTTGTGTACAAAGCTAATGTTTGAGTAGATTAAACGTATATAAAGGTGTGTAATGATGATTTAATCATTTGAGGATGTCTAATAGGTCATGTGGAGTGGACCTATGCATTTTAAAGTAATCTTTTGTTTTTTTTTAACTCAAAGGAGTGATAAATGGATGAATAGGTCTCCATGAGACCTATAAGGGCTAATAAGGCCTAATTGAAAGTTGTAGCTACTTAAGGGTAACCCATGGATGATTTGGTCAACTTATATGGATGGAATTCATATATGTTATATACCCTAAGGGCTAAGGCAAGTATTATATCTAACTTAGATGTTGATAATCATGAAGACTCTATAAATGGTGAAATCAAAAGTGATGGTTTCTAGACTTGGAAGAAGAGGTGAGTGTTGTAGAGTGAAGGAAAGAAGAAAGGGTGTGTGACCAATGGATGGGTTTTATATAATAGTATGTTGATGACTATGGGTATGACATATATTTCATATTTTTGATGTCAGAATAGTGATCTTATAGGTTGAAGATTGAGGATGAATAAAGAGGTCTAGAGTGATCCAAAAGGATGTTTTGCATGCCTTGAGTGTGAGCAAAGGATAGATAATGTCTATGTGAGATTAGTGGTTTATTTGAGAGTAAAATAAGTTTTTGGTATGTATGTATGATCATTTGGTCATATTGTTGAGGATGTGATAGAGTTGTTGATGAGAAGTGTAGATTGATCTAAAAGGTGGTTTTATATGTTTGTGAGTGTGTGAATAAGTGAAAGGGGTTGTGTTTTTAAGGTGTATCCATCAAATTGGTAATAAATCAGTGATCAAGAGATGTTTATATCATATATGTTAGGAGGGTGTTCAACATCTAGGTGGACTTGACCATCCTAGATCCAGGTTTTGTGAAATAGATGTTTCACTAAATCTAGGTCATAAGGACTTGACCATCCTAAGGGCAGATGCACCTTGTGAAACAAGTGTTGCACTAAATTTAAGTTAGAATTTATTAATCATCCTAGGGGTAGGTGATCCTTGTGAAATGATGTTCCATAAAATTTACGTCAGAAGGACTTGACTATCTTAAGGGTAGGTGCTCTTTGTGGAATAGGTATTTCACTAAAGTCTTATGTTTGCATAATTCTTATAGGACAATTAGTCCATGTGTTTATAGTCTTAAGAGAGGGTTTTAATCCTGAAGAGGTTTTAACACATAGATCTTGTGTTGTGTGTGTGATGCTACATTATTTACGATTCACTGCTATAAACATCTTGAATGATTCATGAATGGTTAAGTATTTGAAGGGTTTGGAAATTGAATTAAATTGTTTGCCACCACTGATTCACCCTCCCCTTATTAGTGATTTTTACCTCTAAGAGATCAATATGGACTTCATCCAAGATTTATCATAATCATTGAACAAATATGACATGATATTGGTTGTATTTGACAAACTAACCAAGGTATCCCACTTCAAACCAGCCAACTTGATAGATGATGCACCTACACTTGAAAACAAATGTGTGAAAGAAGTGTATCTATTGTATGGTTTTATAGATAGGATCATTTTAGATCAATATCCAAGGATGACTTCTATATTTTGGTTGACTCTGAATTTAGCTCTGGGTACATGGTTAAAATTCAACACTACATATCACCCATAAATTGGGGGATAAATAGAGCAAGTTAACCAAATTTTAGAATATATATTTTGTATGTATTGCATGGATTAGTAGTATAAGTGGGAGGAGTACCTTCCATTGGTTTATTTTACTTACAATAACTCATCCCAATCAACAATAAATATTGATACATTTGAGACATTGTATAGAAGGAGATGTAGAGCATCAATCTATTAGGATAGGTTAGAAGATAGGGTAGTATTTGGACCTGAGATGCTTTCATAAATGGAAGAACAAGTTCAGACAATTAGGAATAGGTTGGGTGAGGCCAATAATAGAAAATAAAAGTTATGTTGATCTGAAAAGAACAACTAGATAATTTTTTGTTGGTGATAAAGTGTTTCTATGTATTAATCCATAGAAAAGCTCAATTAAAGTTTATAATTAAAAAAAAAATTAACCAAGATATGTGGGACCCTTCAAATTTTTGTAAATGGTCAATACTATAGTGTATAGGCTTGCATTACCACCAGCTATAGTTTTTTTTGCATAATATCTTCCATGTGTCTTATCTTAAAAATTATGTTGTTGATCCTTCACATGTGTTGAATTGGAATGCTTTACATGTTTTGGACCTTAGGGTGGTCATTATAAAATCAAAAAAATTAATTTACACTCGTAAACTTTGATTTCATAATAGATAATTAATTTACACTCGTAAACTTTGATTGCATAATAGAGAAGTGTCATAGCGCAAGTCCAATGGGACCAATATTCTGATGATAGTGCCACTTGGGAGGACAATGATGTGTTTTACAAGTTGTTTCCACATTTTTTTCTTGATTTTTTGTTACATATTATATTATTTTTTGTTGAATAATCTTTTAAACTCATAACTTATATTTGAATAAATTTCATCGAGATGATGACTAGATTTAGGGGGGGAATGTCACATCCTAATTTCTCTCTAAGTTGAATAACCTATTTAATCTATGGATTATTATGGTTGATTAATCATAATGACATATGTTCATTATGAGATAGTTTGTGTTGATTAATTTACATGATTAGTTGTCTATAAGTTAGCAGTACTTCTATATTTTGTACATTGTGATCATATTTATTAGATATACAACATTATTTTATAGATATAATGATGTTTCAAGATAATTACCTTCATTGTTATGAGTTGGATGCAGGATATATTTTTCTATTAGAGTGTGATGGAGGGAAAGTATCATTGGAGAGAGTGGTTTAGATGGATACGTTGGGGGGAAATAGAGAATGAATCTGGAAACCCTTGTACACACCACATAGTATATCATGTTTTTAATTATTTGAAATAAATAGCATATTATGTTTTGTGTAATTTGATATAAGGTGATTTTTAATATGATTTATATTATAATATTTATTGTTGATGATGATCATGTTGATTCTTTGAGTGATTTTACTATTTTTATGGTCATATGTAGCTTATCTTACTGCCTTATTAAGTATGCTAGTATAGTTTAATGATATTATTTTTTAATGGATTTCATTGTTGGTATTATTATTATTATTATTATTATTATTATTATTATTATTATTATTATTATTATTATTATTATGTCAAAAGATATAAATAGCATTGTTTTTAAATATTTGTGTATTCAATTAAATGTTTGATAAAAGGGTTTTTTATATTCATAATGTATGTTAGATAAATGAATATATCAATTTTAATTTTCATAATCATTTTGTAAAATCATTGTATTTGTTAAGTATGTTTGTAAATAAAATTTTAACAATGAACTATAGTCCTATAATACCTAAGTGTATTGTCAAGCAATATAATCATTATTATATTTGATTGGTAGTCATTTCATGTAAATACAATGGTCATCGACTAAGATAGATATTTCATGGAATAAACATTGGGGACTTTGTGACTTATGGTTTAGTTGGTAAATTTTGGGAAGTCAGTGATTGTTTGTTTACGTCAATGTCATGTGAATTTTTAAAGGAATATAAAATGATTATTTTGGAATTTTATGGAAATCTATGGATAATTAGGGCTCCTAATCATCTGTTGACTCTAAGTTAACTATCATTTGGAAAAAAATATGGAGAGTTGGATGTGGTTGCATGGTGGCAGACTATAGAGTTTTGTTGTGCAAATTTTACATTCATTTTATCAATTAGTTTTACCTAATGAGAATGGATGACAAATTAGAGGAAGTTACGGTGATGGAAAGAAATAAAAGGAAAGGAAATAAAGTGTAGTGGATGATGACACTGGCATATGTGAATTTGTAGATAAAAATAGAAAGATTAAAAGATTTAAGGCTTGGAAACATTTGGCTCACTTGACAGAATATTCATGTCAGTTTTTTATATTGAATTTTTATGTGTTAGTGTTATACTGATTTGTGAAATGAAATGATATAATAAGGGTTTTCCATTTTGTTTGAAATGAATATAAAAAATATAGGGGGTTGTATGTAGGGCTCTATGGAAGGCTCAGCCTCCATAGAACCTTACATCTAACCCCATAATACCAAAGGGTAAGGCATACAACCATAGGTGTTTTCTTTGTTTGAAATCACCCATGTGAAATCTATGCCTTTAACCCTACATCATTTTGAAGATGATGAAAGTTTCATTGAATTAGTTATTATTGTCATATATATAGTAAATTTTAATAAGTGGATATACTGTATACTTAACTAGTTCGACTGTGTAAAAATGGAAAGTGGGTTATTATATATAAAGGTGCATATATATACCCTACAAGACCTTGATAGCTTGGGGTATATATAAACATAAATAGATATAATAATATATATACCTATATATAATAGAATATATAAAAATTATTATCATTAACACTAATAATAATCCTTGAGTTGATTAAGATGTGTTGGCATGAGAATGATTGGTTATTTTTTTTGTATGTAGTCAATTTAATAAATGAATGTGTGAGTAAAATTATGTTTTTATATATAATAGTGATTATATTTAAAGTGTTATCATATGGTTGAAAGTGGAAAATAATAAAGATGTGAATCTAGTTTGATTATGATATAATATTGGTAACAAGGTTTGATGTATATATCAATTGTAATGTGTCAAACTATTAAATAAGTTTGAAATATTATACCATAATCAACTTATTTGATATATAGAATAAGTAGGGTTTTCTAAATCATAATTGATAGTGTTATACTATGTAATTATTATATATTTGTATGAATTTGACTATGTCAAATGTGTAATAGTTTGGGATATATTTATTTATATTAATTCAGTTGTGTCAAATGTCAATTTTCCTGGGTTATGTTGATAAAAATTTGATTGTGTTGAGGGTTTGTTTGATTGGGAAATGCATTTGGTTATTAAACAAAGTTAACATTAAGATTAATGTCAAAGTGTTGAACCTTAAACTAGTTATAGACTGAACATGAACCAAGTAGATTAAATTATAAATTTGTCATGTCATTTAATTTTGAAAGAATGAATAAATATTTATTTGGATTAGTTTGATAACATTGTATAAATGACACTCTATGCATATGATTAGTAGAACTCCTAAAGCATTAATTGAATATTCATTCTATTTTAGTTTGAAACAATTCATATTATATGTATTTTATTAGATATAAAGAATAAGTGTGTTATAACTTATGTAGGCTTGGAGTTTATAATGAATGAGTTATTAAATTTTATATATATATGTATGGAATGAATAGGTATTTAGCGAATTATTTTATTAACTTAAAACATTAATCCATACTGAGATGTTTATTTGTTGTGTATATTGTGTACATTATTTAACATAATAACAATTGAGGGATATTTGTTATAGGTTGAATGTTTGATCGAAATTATAAGTTTATGGAATTTAATTTATAAATTTTAAATATTTTATAATAGATAAAATATTGTCACTTTTTATATTAAGTAAATATGAACAAGATTTAAACTAGGTTTAAATAAATAAAAGTTATGAATATGAATTTTACAGTTACATGGTGAAATTAAGTCACTGGTAGTCTCGATATGATTCTTACCTAGAGGACAAGATTCTATTAAAGACATTATTTTTATTCTATTTATTATTCAATAATAAATTAGAGAATCATAGATTCATCACATTTCATTTGATGGACTAAATGAATGAAAATGGTATTTCTGTAACTAGAATATTTTATCTGCTAATAGATAATATCTCTTAGAATCCATTTATTTTTATATTATTTTATATTTTACCTAATCTTGAATTCATGACATTAAATTAGTTCATGGATTCTACTGGCTTAATTAGCACCATCAATCCAAGATGAGGTGTAATTTGATAAAGTAGAGTGTATGAATTTAGCTAATCGTAGATATCATTGATTATTAAAAACTTTGGCCAAATTAATATTTTAATTAAACACTAGAATTTTATATGTTTATATAGTTTTCATATCTATGTGATATAATATTTGAATGGATATATTTATGGTACACATTATGTATTATATATCTTCAACACATGGGTTATTATTTGTTATCCTAGATTTTTACACTCCTATTATCTACCCATCCATGAAGGAATGGCTATACCCTTGTTTGGGAAATAGTGCAAGGGATACATGGTTTTTTGTTGGTGTGGAAAAGTTCTTGGATGATGCTCTCCCTTCCATATAGAGTACTATACTAGAGACTACACTTGATATTATAAATTGATACTTGATTCATGGAGACTCTTAAGTCATGGGGACTCTGATCCATGGATATTTGTATCATGTTTTATCTTTTGATATATTATAATGTATTGATGAAAACTTTAACATTTACACATTATAATTCTATAGCAGTGGTTTCAATATTGTATTAGTCATGGCTAAATTTTTACTATTTAATTGATGATTATATGCAGTATTTATGGTTACTTAGTATTGTTCATAATTGGCATATTTGTTCATGGTGATCCTTAGGTAAGTGGATTATCTATAAACATTTTTCATTAACCAAATCAATAAAATTATTTAAATATATCTAATTAGGTTTATTTTGGTGAAATATATATGATGAATATGTGTAATAAATTTTAAAAAACAATTATTACTATATTTTGTTAAAACCTAGTGGGGTTGTTACATTGTGGTATCAGAGATAAGGCTCAAATATATGACCTAATGTGTCTGATAATGCAAACCTATTCTCATAATAAATAGGAAGAATAACGGTGTGCCATAGACCATGAGGTGAGGGTACTTTGAATACAAAACCCAATATTGATCCAAATCAATTTGCTATTGAGCAAGATGAAAAGTTGGACCAAGTCCTCTCAACCATGCAAGAGACTAGGGACCAACTTGTCGTCGTAAAATAAGAAGTTCATGGAAATGAAAATGAGAATACTTTGGAGGAACCTAAATATTATCTTGATGACAAGGAACATCTTCAAGAGTAGAGGCATGACAAACTGCCACAAGATGTGAGAGCTTGAGTAGCTACAAAGTTAGCACATGACATGAAAATGGTAAATTTAACCAAGTTAGATAAAACCATATTGGGATATGGAGTATTAGCATGGATAAAAAAATTAAGTATTTATAGATTTCAAACTATTCTAAAGTCATTAAAGTAGTCTAGGGAGCTTATCATTTTGTTTGTGAAGTGGCGACTTGGTGGGCTAACAAGAAGCTCGAGATGAACCTCAACTCAATGACCACCACTTGGGAATAGTTTGTGAAACTAGTTAGGTCATGATGGATTCCATAGTTGTAATTCAAATAAAATATTTTTTTTAAATCTTAAGGGGATTTGATGGTGAATGAATATTGGGAGTAATTTTCCAATCTTCTTAAGTATGTACCTTAGTATCAGGAAGATGAGAGGTTTAGAAATTAAAAATTTATTATGGGATTAAAACTCTAAATAAGTTGTGAAGTAGATGTACATGGTCTATCTACCATGGATCAGGTGTTTGAGAAGGTGATCAAGAAAGAATAGAAACTAAAATCTCTTTCCCAAGTCAAAGATAAGTTCAAAAAGAGATTTGAAATTTCTAAACCAGCTTTCAATAGAAAGAACAAGTATAGGATTGGAGATTTCAAGGGTGAGTTAAAGAATCAAAATTCCAAGTTTAATAGTGGTTTAGGGAATAAGAAATATGGTAATGGTTTCAAGGGTGGTTTCAAGGTAAATAAACATGATGAGAAGAAAGGACAAGTTGGAGGCTGCTTCATTTATTAAGGAGGTAATTTTGATTGAGAATGTATGTAGAATAAAACAAAGACAAATATTTCATTTTCTCAGCAAGGTATGTTGCAATAGTGAATTCATGTAGATATTGACAATCGATAGGTTGAGTATCAAGATTCACCCATAGAACTATCAGTTATTTTTCTCAATCATCCAATTTATATTTTAATTGGTATAAGAGATGTGTAGTGTTTAATTTATCCTAAAATGCTTAGTAAATTATCTAAAAAGGTTGGATTTATGACAAATGTATGGTTGATACAATATGGGAATGAATCAAAGGTCAAAATTAATAATCATTTAGTTGAAGCAAAGATTAAATTGCCCAAGTTCATTATGGTATTATATATTTATGAACCACTATTGGGATCATATGATGTGATCATAGGAATAAATTGGATTATAAAGCATAAAACCATGGTTAACTATTTTCTAAAGAAGGTTGAGTGTCAAGATGATTAAATAAATTAGACACAACTTCAGGGTGAGATAAGGGAGTTGAAGCAAAGATATATTTCTATAATTTGACTCAAGAAATCCCAAAGTAAGGGATGCCATACATTTATCATTTAGATAAATGGAATGGAAAAATATAAATAACCATATATCGATGATTATTATTTTTTGAGAAACTTCCATGACGTGTTTCAAAAATAATTACTTGGATTTACACCTAAGCGTGAGTTTGATTTCTTGATGGATATCTTACCTATATCAAAACTATAGTCTAAGGCACTATGCTAAATGATAACCACTAAATTGGTTGACTTCAAGGCATAACATCATGAGTTGTTGTCAAAAGGGATGATTCAACCAAGTGTGTCACCATGGGGTGATCCAATTGTCTCTGTTAAGATGAAGGATGGTAATCTTCACCTATAAATATACTATAAGATGTTGAATAAAGAAATGATTAATAAAAGATATCCATTTCCATATAATGATGATCTCTTTGATCAAATGTGAGGGGAAATAGTCTTTTCTAAGATTAATCTTAGAGCAAGGTATCATCAATTGAGGATCTATGAAGATAATATTTTAAAAACAAAGTTCAAGACTTTATATGGGCACCACAAATTAATAGTGTTACAATTTGGATTGACAAATGCTCTAGCAGCATTTATGAATCTATGAATAGTATGTTTAGATATTACCTAGATTGTTTTGTTTTGGTTTTTCTATATGACATCATTATTTATTCCAAAGATGAGAAAGATCACATGTAACATCTAGAAATGGTTTTAAAATGTGTGAGGAAGCATAAATTGTGTGGAAAACTATGTTAAGTCTATATTTTTCTAAAGGAAAGTGTAGTATTTTGGACATATTATCTCTATAAATGGTATTTTATTTATAGATGGTATTTCAATAAATCTAACAAGGATAAGAGGCATAATGGAGTGGCTTCCACCAAAGAATGTGCATTAGATAAGAAGTTTCATGGGATTAGCAAGCTACTATAGGAATTTTACTCCAAAATTTTTAAAGATAAACAATCTAATTACCTCTCTTTAGTAGAAGAATCATAGTTTTTACTAGTTAGATAAGTGTGAAGTAGCCTTTCAGTAATTGAAAAAGAGGCTTGCTTCAACACTGGTGCTAAGAGTTCCCAATCCTAATGGTCAATTCTTAGTGATCACAGATGCATCTTGGGATTGAATTGGAGGATTTCTTATGCAAGATGGTTCAATGATAGAGCCTTTGAGTCTAGGAGATGAATCCATATGAGGTGACTTATGCCCCTTATTACCTAGAACTTATTACAATTATGCATGTTTTACAATTTTAGAGGCATTATCTGTTTGGAGACCTGATTGACCTCAAGACTAATAACTTGGGAATCAAGTACATATTCACCCAACCAAATTTTAATGCTCATAAAACATGATAATTAGAGTTCTTATCTGATTATAATTTTGACTTTAATTATATCAAAGATAAGGAGAATAGAGTAGTTCATGTTTCAAGCCATAAGAGGTACATAACAACTGTGGCTACTATCAGGAGTAATTTTAGATATCAAGTGATCAACTTCTTTTTAAAAGATGAATTTTATGATTAGGTTAGGGAGCTATTATTTAGGAATGCTTACAATCCTAAGTATAATGGGATTTATGATAGAGAATGATGGTCTTTCACGGTATAAAGGTAGGATATATGTGCTTGATAGAGAGAATTTGAGGAGCACAGTGCTAAAGGAATTTTACAAAGCCCCATATTCAAGACATCTAAGAGTAACCAATCTCATTGATGAGCTTAGACCACTCTATTTCTAGAAATGAATTATGAGATATGCATCAAATTTTATGTCTCGTTGTTTGGAATGTTAGCATGTGAAAGATGGACATTTGCATCTGGATGGATTTCTATATCCACATCATATACTAAAATAGAAGTGGTATATGATCAATATGTAATTTGTCTAATTTTTTTATTTATCATAGAATTGACATGACATGATCTTGGCTATAATTGACAAACTAGCCAAGTTAATCCACTTCATACCAGATAACTTGATAGATGATACACCTACACTTGCAAAGAAATTCATGAAGTGTATCGATTGCATGATTTTATAAAGAAGATTTTTTCAGATTTAGATCTGAGGATGACTTATATATTTTTGTTGAATTTGAATTTATCTCTGGGTACATAATTAAACTTCAACACTATATATCACCTATATATTGATGCACAAATAGAGTGAGTTAACCATATTTTAGAAGATATTATGTGTATGTATTTCATAGATCAAAAATACAAGTCATAGGATTAACTTAAATTGGTTGAGTTTGATTACAATAACTCATACTAATAAGCATTGAGGTTAGATCTATTTGATTCATTATATGAAAGGATGTGTAGAATACAAATCAGTTGGGATAGTTTGGAAGACAAGTTAGTCTTTGGACTTGAGATGCTTTCATAAATGGAAGATCAAGTCAAGACAATTAGGCAAAGGTTGGCTGAGGTCAACATTAGACAAGAAAAGTAATGTTGATCTGAAGAGAAGAATTATAAAATTTTCTATTGATGATAAAATGGTTATGTGGGTTAAGCCATAGAAAATATTGATTAAAATTGAAAAGGCAATGAAACTTTCACCAACATATGTGGGACCTTTTGATGTTTTGGAATTGGTCAATCCTATAGTATATAGGCTTGCATGTAAACCATCTCTAGCTCTTTTACATTTTTTTTCCATGTTCCTTATCTAATAAAGTATGTTGTTAATCCTTCACATGTGTTGGACTAGAATGTTTTGCAGGTTCTAGACCCCAGGGTGGTCATGGTATAACCAATAAAAGTAATTGACACTCACAAACTCCATGTGTATAATAGAGAAGTGTCATAGTGCAAGGTCCAGTGGGACCAATATTATGATGATAGTGCCACTTGGGAGGATAATGATGATTTTTGTAAATTGTTTCCACATTTTTTTGTTTGATTTACTATTGCATATTATATTATTTTATGTTAAATAATATTTTAAATTCATAACTTATGTTTCAATATGTCATGGGACAATGACCAACTTTAGAGGGAAGGCTATCACATCCCTATTTCTCTTTAAGATAAATAACTTATTAAATTTTTGGATTATTATGGTTGATTAGCTAGTTAACTAATATTTGATTAATTTTAATGACATATGTTGATTGTGGGATAATTTGTGTTGTTTAATTTACATTATTAGTTTTGTTATGAGTTAGCAGTACTTTTATATTCTGTACATTGTGATCATGTTTGTTAGATATATAATCTTATTTTATGTATATAATTATGTTTTGAGCTAACTACCTTCATTATCATGAAGTGGATGTAGGATATATTCTTCCCTCAGAGTGTGATAGAGGTAGAGTATCATCAAAAAGAGTAGTTTAGATGGAGACGTTGGGTGACAACAGACAATGAATTTAAAAACCCTTACACACACCACATAATATATCATGTTTTTATTTTTTTGATATAGTGTAGCATGTTTTCCATACTTTTATTTTAGGTGATTGTTAATATGCTTTTTGGTATAATCATGATTGTTGACGTTGATAGTGTTGATTGTTTAAAATATTTTACTAGTTTTGTGATCATACATAGCTTATGTTACTTCCTTATTAAGTATGGTTGTATAGATAATGATATAATGTTTTAATAAATTTCATTATTTTTATTGATCTTTAAGATTAAGATAATAATAGTTAAATATTAATATTATTATATATGTGCTAAATCCAAATTGCAAAAGATATAAATAACATTGTTTTTGAATATATTTGTATTCAATTAAATGTTTGATCAAAGGGTTTTATATTCAAATATATCTTAGATAAATGAATATATTAATTTTAATTTTTAAAATGATTTTATGAAATCATTATATTTAATAAGTATGTTTGTAAAGAACATTTTTACATTGAACTATAGTCCTATAATACCTAAGTGTATTGTCATGAAATATAATTGCTATTCTATTTGATTGATAGTTGTTACATGGAAATGCATTGGTTATCAACTAAGATAATCTTTGTATGCAATAAACTTTGGGGACTATGTGACTTATGGTTTAGTTGGTGAAGATTGTGAAGTCGATGATTGTTTGTTTAAGTTAATGTCATGTAAATTTTATAAGGAATATAAAATGATTATTTTCAAATTATATGGAAGTATCAGGAGAATTAGGTTTCCTAATCATCCATTGACTCTGATTTAACCATAATTTATCAAAAATTATGGGGATTTGGTTGTGGTTTCATGGTGGTGGATTGTAGAGATATGTTGAGCAAATTTTGCATGCATTTAAAAAATCATTTTTTCCTGATGGGAATGGAGGATAAATTATAGGAAACTAAGGTGATGGGAATAAATAAAAGGAAAGGAAATAAAGTGTTGTGGACTATGATACAATCATATGGGAAGTTGTAGACAAAAAGAGAAAGATTAAAATATTTGAAGCTTAGAAAGATTTAGCTCACTTGGTAAAAAATTAAGGTCAGTTTTATATTGAATGTTTATGTTTTAGTATTACATTGATTTGTGAAATTAAATGATAGAATAAGGGGTTTTAATTTGTTTTAAATGAATAAAAAAAATATAGGGGATGTATACAAGGCCCTATGGAAGGATCAACTTCCATAAAACCATACATCCAACCTCATAATCCCAATGGGTAAAGGGTAGGGCCATAGGTGTTTTCTTTATTTGGAATCACACATGTGAAATCTCTACCTTTAACCCTCTATCAATTCAAATATTATGAAAGTTTCATTGAATTGGTTATTATTTTTATATATACATTCAATTTTAATAAGTGGGTATATTATATACTTAATTGGTTCGTATGTGTAAAAATGGAAAAGGGGTTACTTCTTTTAGTTGCTTGAAAGTATTTATATACATATATGCAAGGGTGTGTATATAACCATACAAGAACATGATGACCTGGGGTATATATACACATTGATGTATATAATATATATACACACCTATATATAACATAATGTATAAATATTACTATAATTAATGCCAATAATAATCCTTAAGTTGGTTAAGATGAATTGTTATGAGAATGACTAGTTTTTATTGTTGTATGTAGTGAATTTAATAAATGAATGTGTGAGTATAGTTTTGTGTTTATATAGAATAGTGATTGTATTCAAAGGGTTATGATACAGTTGAAAGTAGAAAAGAATAAATATGTGAATCTAGTTTGATTATGATATAATATTGGTAATAGGGATTGATTTATATATCAATTGGATTGTGTCAAACTACTAAATAAGTTTGAAATATTTTATCATAATCAATTTAATCGATCTATGGACTGAGTAGGGTTTTCTAAATTAGAATTGATAGTTTTATATTACAGAATGATTATATGTTTGTATGAATTCAATTGTGTCGAATGAGTGAGATTTTTGGATATATATATATATATATATATATATATATATATATATATATATATATATATATAAATTTGACTATGTTACATGCAGTTTGTTTGGGTTATGCTGATAAACATTTGACTATGTCAAGGGTTTTTTTATTGGGATATGTGTTTAGTTGTTAAACAAAGATAACATTAAGATTAACGTCTAAGCCTTGAGTCTTAGACTAGGTATAGATTGAGCATGAACTGAGTATATGAAATTATAAATCTGTCATGTCATTCAATTTTGAAAGAATAAATAAATCTTGATTTAGAATGGTTTGATAACTTTGTATAAATGATAATCTGTGCATATGATTAGCAGAACTCTAAACCATGAATTGAATAATCATTCTATTTTAGTTTGAAAAAATTCATATTATATGTATTTTGTTAGATATAAAGAATAAGTGTGGTATAACTTGTGTACACTTGGAGTTTAGAATCAATGAGTTCCTAAATCATATAATGTATGTTTATAAATAATATATGTATGGAATGAATAGGTGTTTAGGGACTTCTTTTATCAACCCGAAACATTACTCCATAGCAAGATTTTTTTTGTTGTGTATATTATGTACAGTATTTAACATAATAAGGATTTACGGATATCTGTTATATGTGGAATGTTTGATTTAAATCTAAGTTTATGTAATTTAATTGCTAAATTTTAGATCTTTTATAACAGATAAAATATTGTAGATATTTATAATAGATAAAAGATTGTATTTTTCTTATAATTGGGAAATATGGACAAGGTTTAAACTAGGTTTAAACAAATAAAAGATAAGGAAATAACTTTTACAATTACATAATGATATTAAGTAACTGGTAGGCTAGATATGATTCTTACCTAGATGGCAAGATTCTATTGAGGAATGTACTTTGATTCTATTTATTATTTAGTAATAAATTAGAGAATCATATATTCATTGCATTTCATTTGATGGACTAAATGAATGAAAATGATCTTTCCATACGTAGCATATTTTATCTCCTAATAGAGAATATTATTTTAGATTCTATTTGTTTTTATTTTATTTTATTTTATATTTTATTGAATCTCACATTTATGACACTAAATAAGTTTTGGATTAATTCCACTAGATTAATTAGCATTGTCAATGCAATATGAAGTATAATATGATCAAGTGGTGTGTATGAATTTGATTGATCTTAAAGATCATTAAGTATTGAAAAATTTGACCAAAGTAATGTTTAAATGAAACATTGTCATTATTGATATAGATTTCATATTTGTGCGATATCATATTTGAACAAATTTATTTATGGTACACATTATGTGTTAAATATTTTCAACACACAAGTTATGGTTTGTTACTCTGGATTCCCACACCGTCATTATCTACTCATCTATGAAGGGAGAGCCATCCCCTTTTTTGGGAGTTAGTGTGGGATATTAATGGTCCATGGTTGGTGTGGAAAATCACTCAAATGATGATCTCCCTCCCATCTAAATTACTATACTTTGGAATACACTTGAGAATACAGATTGATACTTGAGTCATGAAGACTCTTGAGTCATGGAGACTCTTGAGTCATGGGGACTCTGTTCCATAGAGATTTGTATCATGTTTTATCTTTTGAGATATTATTATTTATTATTGAAACTATAACATTTATACATCATACTTATATAGTAGTGTATATAATTTTATATTAGCCATGATTGAATTCATGCTATTTCATTTATGATTAGATGTAGTGTTTATGATTATTCAGTATTGTTCATGATTGGCATATTTGTTCATGGTGATCCTTAGCTAAGTGGATAGTTATAAACCTTTCTGGTTAAATAAATTAATATAGTTAGTTAAAGATCACTAATTAGGTTTCTCATGGTGAAATCTATATGATGAATATGTGTAATAATTTTTTTTTTTTTAAATTATGGTTATATTCTAGTAAAACCTAGTGGAGTTATTATTTTTTGCTATTAGATCTAAGGATAAAACTCTATGACTTAATGCGTCCATTAGAAAAAAATTATTCTCCTAATAAATAATAAGAACAATGGTGCATACTAGAATAGGAGGTGAGGGTAATTCAAATAACAAAATTCCTGTTAATCCAAATTAGTTTGCCACTGAGTAAACTACAAATTTAGACTAAATCCCTATAAACATTCAAGGGACTAGGGATTGAATCATGGCCCTACAACAGAATGTGCATGCCCATGAAGAGGAGAATGCTTAAGATGAACTTGAATAAAATCATGATGACCATGAGCATATTCAAGAGAAAAGGTATGAGGAAGTACCACAAGATACAAGAGCTTGAAAAGACTACAGAATTGGCATGCGATATGAAAAAGGTGAATCCACCTAAGTTCGATGGAATTATACTGGGAGATGGAGATGAAACATGACTCATAGAAATGGAGAAGAATTTTGAAATTTATAATTATTTTGAATTCATGAAAGTAGTCTACGGAGCTTATCAGCTTGCTGGTGAAACAATGACTTGGTGGGATAATAAGAATATTGATATTAACCTTAACTCAACCACCACCACTTGGGAATAGTTTATGAAACTATTTATGTCATGATGGCCTCCATAGCTATACTTTGACCAAAACCTTACAGATTTTTTGAATCTTAAGCAAGGACATTTGATGATAAATGAATGCTAGGAGCGATTCAATAATCTTCTTAAGTATGTACATCAGTATCAAAAGATAAGAGGTTCAAAATTAGGGAATTCATCATGGTATTGAAAGCCCAAATAGGATTTTAATTAGATGTCCATGGTCCATCTACCATGGATTAGGTGTTTGAGAAGGTAATCAAGTAAGAAAAGTAACCAAAACATATTGCATGTTAGAGATAAGTTCAAAAAAAAAATGGAAGTTCTAAACCAAATTAATAGAATAAGAATTGGAAGCAAAGGAGTAGATATTCCAAGGGTTAGTGCAAGACTCAGAATGCCAAGTTGAACAGTGGTTCAAGGAATATGAAATATTGTAATTGTTTCAAGGGTTGCTTCAAGGGAAACCAATAGACTAAGAAGAAAGGACTAGTTGGAGGTTGATTCATTTGTGGAGGTCACCATTTTGCTAAAGAATCTCCACAAGAAAAATCAATGAACAAGGGTTCAACATCTCAGCAAGGTAGTTTCATCAACTGATTTATGAAAATATTGATAATCAACATGCTAAGTATCAAGATTTACCCATAGAACTGTCAAGTATTATTTTTAATCATCTAGTTTCTATTTAATTAATATGAGAGCTATAGAGTGTTTCATTGCTCCTAAAATTATTATTAAATTGTCTAAAAAGACTGAAGTTATGGTAAATGCATGGTCAGTACAATATGGGATGAGTCAAAGGTCAAAGTTGACAAGCATTTAGTCAAAGAAGAGATTAGATTGTCTGAGTTCACTATGGTATTAGATCTCTTTGTGCCACCATTGGGATCATATGATGTGATCATAGGAGTGAATTGGCTCACAAATCATAAAGCCAAGGTTTACTATTTTCTGAAGAATGTTGAGTGTCAAGATGATTTCAAAAATTAGACATAACTTTAGGGTGAGAGAAGGGAGTTGAAGATAAGGTGTATTTTTGTAATTCAACTCAAGAAATCCTAAAGAAAAGGATGCCCATAATTTATCATTAAGATAAATGAGATGGAAGATTATAAATAATCATTTATCAAATATTATTCTTTTCTAAGAAACTTCCATGATGTGTTTCCAAAAACATTACCTACATTACCACTAAAGTGCGTGTTTTATTTTTTGATTGATATCATACCTGGATCAAAATAATAGTGTAAGGTGTCATATATAATGACAAATACTAAATTGGTTGAGTTAAAGGCACAACTTTAGGAGTTGTTGAAAGGGATAACTCAACCAAGTTTGTCTCCATGGGGTGCTCCAATTTTCTTCATTAAGAAGAAGGATGGTACTCTTCATCTATGTATATATTATAGGATGTTAAATAAATTAATGATCAAGAACTGATATCCATTTACATGCATTGATGATTTCTTTGATCAAATACAATGGGAAATAGTATTTTCTAATATTGATCTTAGAGAAGGGTATCATTAGTTGAGGATCTATGAATAATATTTCTAAAAAGAACATTCAGGATGTCATATTGCCTTTGTAATTAAATTGATGTTATGGGAATACTAATCAATTCTGATATTTCTCCAACACTATTCATAAACACTACTCTTGAGTTACTATTCATAGCTACTATTCACAAATCATTATTCCCTATCACTATTCATGGTGACATGGTAAGTGATGCAGGTGATGATGCATTAGTGAGGTGGCTTGGGGGTGAGGTGGCATGGCCCAAAGGGGTCCTCACATGGGGTCAAATTACATGTTCTTAGAGTGAGGTGTACCAATCTAGTGAGGAGATAAGAATAATTATTTTATTGACCACATGGACTTGTTTTTGGAGGAAAAGGATTAAAGAATAAGTATGGCACATTTTCTTGTGGGATTCATAATGTGGGTAGGTGAATTAAATTATATTTCTCACACATGTGTGAGATTGAAATGAATTTATGAGTGGATCCATGGTCTTCTTACCTACCCCTTGGTCAAAATGTGGTTAGATCGTTTCTTGGATCTTATGTGCACATGGGATTAAAGTCAAATGTATTTTTTGTTGATTAGTGCTCACATGTGTGAAGGTGGGATGCCATTTCTATGTCACATAAAGGTGACTGATCTTTGTCTACCTTAATTCTCTTCCTTTTGAATCCTTTCTACACATGATGACAAAGACCATAATTCTGGATCATATACTTTGAGGGTGGCAAATTTATTTTCTTCTACTCCAAGTTTCCTCCTTTTCTTTATCTTCTTTCATTCTCTATATATGGAGATCCTTCCCCTTTTTAAATTCATATTTTATATATCATTTAAACCCCCCAATTTGAGAAATGAACTTGTGTTTAAATCCCTCCTCTTCTTTGGATGAAAACCTATTGAAGGTATGAGATTAGGAAGACTAAAGCCTTCCTAGTTTCCATATTGAATTTGAGGATGAAGACCCTCTCATTCAAGTGAGGTAATTCTATACGAAAATTAAAATTGTGGTTGAATAAGATCCAATCTGTTAGTTAAAAAAAAATTGTGATGTGTATCATTAGATTCAATGTGTGTGGTGTGTATAATTTCATGTTGGAGTTGTGTGAAGATTTACAAGATTTTAGTGGATTTGTTTTGCATATTTCTAGTGTACAAAGTATGGGTTAGTTGTATGAGTTATTTATGGTATTACCATATTTTTAAGTGTGGATATATTTTGTGATTCCAATCATTTATGTAAGTGTTTGTTATCAATATTTGAATCAATTTCAAGCAAGTTTACAGTGTGAAGTTTATTATGTACTATTTCAAATAATATTAAGAATATATCTATGTGGGTTATGAAGAAGACATTTAGATTTGAGTCTTTAAGCATATTTTTGAGTTTAGATTATAGTGGTTTTTGGGTGTTTTTAGTAATATCTCATTTAGGGATATTACAATGGTATCAGAGCTATGTTTTCTTCTAGCTTGTAAAGGTTTTTTGTTGTACATTTTTTTTGATACAGTGGTATAGGGAATATGGAGTGGATTCTGATTCCAAAGTTCTTAGAAAAGGTATAAGAAATAGATCCATTAATTAAATATTTCAAACAAATTCTATCTAAATGTTAAAAGAGGAAGAGAATCATGGAGCCGCATAGTGATAAGGATATTGGAGATAGGCTTTATATAGTAGGTATGAATCTTGAGTGTCTACATTAGTCAAAGGAATTGTTACTCAATATGTTGAAAGTAGTGGAGAGTATTTTGTCTATGATAGATCATTTAGAATTAAATAAATTGCTTTGGGAAATAAAGCCATCAATGACTTATTTTATTAAGCCAATGTTTGCAAGACACCCTTATAAAGAGGTAAGAATTGTTTTCATTTATTGCCATAGTGAAATTATAATAATTTTAGTTTCTAAATAACCCTACAATGATGACATAATGAGGGGAATATTGTAACTAATTATTGAAAGATTTCATGGTTTAGATGATATCAGAATCCCTTATTTTGGTAAAAGGTTTAAGATTTAATATTGATGGCAAAAGTCAAATCTTGTGTTCTTATAATTTATTTAGATTGTGATGATCTTATTCTTAAAATGTTTCATAATTTCATAGCTTCTATTAGTGAGGATCATGAAAATTTTATTTTTTATTATATGAGAACCATTATTTCTTTGGTTCTAAATGAGAGTGATGCTATCTCCCAGCCACTCTTCTTATTGGTTATTTTCAGAAAGAAATGAAATGTTTCTTCAACTACATATGAATTGGTTAATAGTGTTTTCAAATAGTATGTAGAGAAGTTAAAACCATATGTAGGGGTTACCTATAATGCTTCTATTGTGAATTTGGAAGAGGATTTGTCCCAAAAACAACTAAATATTGTCCTAGAGGGTGGAAAAATTGAAGATGCAAGAGTTGAGAATCCAACATTGGACATAAATGTTGTGCATGCAAGTGCACACAAAGAGGAGAAAATTTGCTTTCAATAGAAGGAAAGAGTGGAACCAAAGACTTTTCAAGTCATAAAAGTTGAAGGTAAAAACTCTTTCGAAATCCAAAATATTCTATTGGATTATAATTTTTTAGATCAAAAGAATAATCATATTGAATCTAAGGATGAAGTATCATTGGATGGATGCATAAGTGATAGAGTTGTTCTTGTTGAAAAAACACCCATTAATCTTTTAAAGGTTGAATCAATGCCACATAAGGATAATTTGTAGGATATGAAAAACAAGGAGATTGAGCCAAAGAAGAGTGACATTGAAGCAAAGAGAGAATCACTTGTGAGAAGCAAAGGGTCTAAGTTTGAATAACTTGTACCATCCTATGAATTCTAATTGACTATTTTTTAGAATAGCCTTGTAAAGAATCATGTGATTAAAGGAAATATTTAGGATATTAAGGATATAAGGGTTAGAGGTATCTCCAAAAACCCCAATTCATTAAGGGATAATAATTTTTTCAAAAATCTATGGTATGGCAAGGTTGATAACACTTGAAATGTTTTGCTTTATGATATGCCATTTCAGTTATATTACCCTCATAGGAAGCAAGCAATAAAGCGTGATAAAATGAAAGTTATAGTTTGTTATATGAGGCATGAGGATTCTTTGATTCAAGTTCACAAATATTAGCACTAAAAGGTATGGGATCCAAGTAATTTTTTTATTTTTACAAAAAAAATTAATTCTAATTTCAAATTCTTTATGGCTAATTCCATAAGAGTTAAGAAATAATTGGAGTTATTTCAGGTATGGAAGAATATAGATGTGCACAAGTTGATAGTGGAAGGTTGGCATAAAGAAGAAGATTATTATTCTACAACTAGGGTATTCACAAGGTCGGTGGTATGGAAGACATCTCAACTCATGTCTATTCAATAAACAAAGATGAGCATTATGACGGTAGCTAGAGGTATGCAAATAGTTCAGATTTATGGTTACCACTTATGTCATCTTTGTATTTTATCATTATGGATATCTTACACATGGTTTGGTGATTAGAGATGACTATCCTTTAGTCAAGTTCTAAGGTATGTTGAATGGGACCAAAAAATTCACCTTTCACTTTGGTTTTGGTTCAGCTGAGAAGCATAGTCATGTGAGTTATAAGGATGGAGATGTAGTGTTGACAAATAGAGACAAGCATGTTAGTCACAAGCTAAGATATGCAGGTTTTCCCTTGTCACTAAATTATTATCATAATGAGAAATATGAAAATATGGATGTTAGAGGCCTTGATTTAAATATGGTTGATAAGTTATGCATTCTACACATCCAAAAAAAAATCATAATGAATCATAATTTGAGTGTAGTGAATTCTAATAATTTTGTGAATGGTTAATACACACAGTTCAGGAGTCACTCAAGAGAGCCAAATTGTAAGCTTATTTCCATGTAATAAGTTTTAGCCATTAATTTTTGTGTGGTCACTTGGATGTTTTTCCTAAGAGACATTCTTTTGGTATAAAATGCCTTTATCTTCACCAAGAGGCCTATAGAATAAGCCAATATGAATATTAGAGTAGCATAGTAAAATCATGGTGCAGTTGCTTCATTACTTCACATTCATGATAAAATTCACCAACGAAGTATGTTGGATGGTTATAGTGAATAGAGAAATGTGCCTTGGCCAAGGATAGTTAAAAATTTCAATTTTAAATATTTTGTTTGGTTGTAGATTAGCTACCTCATACTTTTGCTTGCACACATCCATCAAGGTTGGTAGAATACTTGAGTTGAGGAATGGAATAATTTTCAATGGGAGGCTATTTGGGAGTCCTTTTAATATAATCCAAAGTTAACTCTAGGAAATTTAATGTTTATCTCTCATGATCATGTATGGGGACCTCATTTTTGTAGTTACCATCCTAATTCTAGAGTGTTGATTTCGATAAAATTAGGTTGTGACGTACTTTTAATTACCCCAAACAATCATATGTTTGTTTGCATTAGATTTCCCCTATCTTAGTTGGGTGATAGAGAAAGATCTTAGATATGGGAGAGTATACTTGGGGATTGTATTACAAATCTTCCTAGAGTGTAGGGTATAGATTGTATCTTTGAAGAAGGTGACAAGTTGGCTAAGGGAGTAGAGGATATTTTCATTACAAATGTTTTAAAGCAAAGAACTCTTAGATTAACATGGGTTCCTAGAACTTTAGTGGATCTATCAAAGATTGATAATTATGGTTTTCAATTGCTTGAGGATAAGCAATTTTGTGAAGGGATGATTTATCATATTCCCTTTAAAATTAAATTGATGTTATGGGAATATTATGCAATTCTGATATTTCTCCAACACTATTCCTAAGTTACTATTCATAGTTATTATTCACATGTACTATTCACATATCATTATTCACTATCACTATTCATGGTGACATGGTAAGTGATGTAGGTGATGATGTAATATTGAAGTGGATTGGAGATGAGGTGGCATGGCCCATAGGGGTCCTCACATGGGATCAAAATACATATTCATGGAGTGGGGTGTATCACTCCATTGAGGAGACATGAATAATTACTTCATTGACCACATGGGCTTGGTTTTGTAGGAAAAGGCCTAAGGAAAAGGTATGGTGCATTTTCTTATGGCCTTCATAATGTGGGTAGGTGAATCACATGTGCTATTTCACAACATGTGTGAGGGTGGGATGAATTTTTGAGTGGTTCCATGGTATTTTCATCTACCGCTTGGTCAAAAGGTGATTAAATCCTTTCTTGGATCTTATGTGCATATGGGTACTAAATTCAAATGTAATTTTATTGATTATTTATCACATGTGTGAAGGTGGGATGCCATTTCTAAGTCACAAGGAGGTGATTGATATTCTTATCCCTTAATGCTCTTCATTTTGACTCCTTTCTACACATGAGGATAAAGACCATAATGATGGATCACATGCATGGAGGGTGGCACATTTATTTGCTTCTACTCCAAGTTTCCTCCTTCTCTTTCACTTATTTCATTTTTTATATATGAAGAGCCTTCCCCTTTTTAAATTACTCTTTGATATATCATTTAAATCCCCCAATTTGAAAATTGAACTTGTGTTCAACTCCTTCCTCTTATTTGAATGAAAACCCAATGAAGGTATGAGATTAGGAGGATGAACCCCTTCCTAATTTTCATATTGAATTTGAGGATGAAAACCCTCACATTCAAGTAAGGTAGTTCCATCCTAAAATTACAACTGTGATTCAATAAGATCTAGTGTGCCAATTTGCAAAGTTTGTGTGATGTACAACATCAGATTTAGTGTGTGTGGTGTGCATAATTTCATGTTTAAGTTGTGTGAAGATTTACAAGATTTTAGTGGATTTGTTTGTAGATTTCAACTGTACAAAGTATGGGTTATTTTTAGGAGTTATTTTTTATGTTACCATATTTCTAAGTGTGGAGAGATTTTTGATTGAAATCATTTATGTAAGTGTTTGTTGTCAATATTTGAATCGATTTCAAGCAAGTCTATGGTGTGAATTTTATTATGTACTATTTGAAATAATATTAAGAGTGTATCTATGTGCGTTTTGAAGGAGAATTTTAGATTTGATTCTTTAAGCATATTTGTGAGTTTGGATTATAGTGGGTTTTGGATTTTTTTAGTAAATGTCCCATTTAGGGATATTACATAGGACTTGATATGGGCACTACAAGTTCACAATGTTACCATTTGGACTGAAAAATGCTCCAACAACATTTATGAATTTTATGAATAGTGTGGTCAAATATTACCTAGATTATTTTATTTATTTATTTTAGATGACATCCTCATTTATTCTAAGGATGAGGAAGAGAACTTGTAGCATCTAAAACTAGATTTTTAATATTTGTAGAAGCATAGATTATATGTCAAGTTATATAAGTGTGCATTTTTCCAAAGGAAAGTGTGGTATTTGGGACATGTTATCTTTGAATATGGTGTTTGAGTAAATCCATCAAAGATAAGAGCCATAATGGAGTGGCCAACACCAAATAATGTGCATGAGGTAAGAAGTTTCATGGGATTAGCAAGTTATTATAAGAAATTCATTTTAAATTTCACTAAGATATATAACCCAATTACCTCTCTTCAGCAAAAGAATCAGATTTTCATCTAGTCAGATAAGTGTGAAGTAGCCTTTTGAGAATTTAAAAGGAGGCTTACTTCAGAACTAGTGCTAAGAGTTCCCTATCCTAATCATCAATTCTTAGTGATCATTGATGCATCTAGGGATGAAATTGTTGCAGTTTTTATGCAGGATGGTTCAATGGTAGCCTATGAGTCTAAGAAACTAAATCCATATGAGACGAATTATACCCCTCATGATCTATAACTTTTAATAAGTGTGCATGATTTGTAAGTTTGGAGGCATTATTTGTTGGAAAAACTGATTGAGCTCAAGAATAACAACATAGTACACAAGTAAATCTTCATCCAACTGAATTTGAATGCTCATCAAAGGTGATGGTTAAAGTTCTTGTTTGATTATAATTTTGATACTAATTATATCAAAGACAAGGAGAATAGAGTAGCTAATAGTCTAAACCATAGGAGGTACATAATAGATGTGGTTACTATTAGGTGTACTTTTAAAGATTAAGTGATCAAATTTTCACCAAGAGATGATTTCTATGATTAGATTAGGAAAGTATTATCTATGAATGTTAATAATCCTAAGTATAAGGGATTCAAGATATAGAATTATGGTTTTTTGTGGTATAATGGTAGGATATATGGGCCTAATAGAAAAAATCTAATGAGAATAGTGCTAAATTAATTGCATATTCCCCATATTTAGAACATCTAGGATTACTGAAGCTCATGATTGAGCTTATACCACTCTATTTCAAGAAAGGGATCAAGAGATATGTATTGGATTTATTGGTTATAGACTGAGCATGAATTGAGTAGATGAAATTATAAATATGTCATGTCATTCAATTTTGAAAGAATGAATAAATCTTGATTTTGATTGGTTTGATAACTTTGTAAAAATGACAATTTGTGCATATGATTAGCAGAAATCCTAAATAATGAATTAAAGAGTGATTCTATTTTAGTATGAAATAATTCATATTATATGTATTTTGTTAGATATAAAGAATAAGTTTGGTATAACTTATGTATGCTTGGAGTTTATAATGAATGATTTCTTAAATCATTTATTGTATGCTTATAAATAATATATGTATGGAATGGATAGGTGTTTAGGGAATTATTCTATGGAAGGTGGGAAAGAAGAGCCCCATTTTCTATTTTTGAGATGAGATTTTGAAAGAGACCTAGAATGGCTTCCTCTTTATCCAAGTTAGGAAAAAACACTTAAAAGTGAAAAGGTTCTTATAAAAGAGAACAATGTTTTCTTTAATTAAATCAAAATCCATAGAAAGCCAAAGAGAACAATGTCTTTGGTTTTGTTTTTTAATTTCCTTTTTGCTTTATTTGGGTTTTTTATTTAGCCTCGAGAGAATATAAGTCACTAATCAACTCTTTTTACCTTTGTAATAAATCATGGTTTATTCCTTTAGTTTTGATCTCTCCTTTAAGAAGCAAACTTTCATTGGTATTGATGAAAACATATCATCAAAATTATGTGTGTTCTTTTTTCAAGTTAATTTTGGCATTATTCAACTTCCTTGCAATTTTAAACAGAGCAATTCCAAAAACATCCACATTTCACAATTATTTAAACTTGTTTTTAAGCTCTGAATGTTGAAACCACATGTTTTTAAACATGAAGGAAGAATTTATTCTTTGAATTTTCATTATAATTTTTAAAATCATAAGGTTTGGTATTTTTTTTGCTATCTAGGATTTAAAATATTATCAAAATTATGCATGTTATTTGGAATAATTTATTCTTTGATTTTTCATTAGAATTTTTAAAATCATATTTGGTTGTCATCATGGTTTATTCCTTTAGTTTTGATCTCTCCTTTAAGAAGCAAACTTTCATTGGTATTGATGAAAACATATCATCAAAATTATGTGTGTTCTTTTTTCAAGTTAATTTTGGCATTATTCAACTTCCTTGCAATTTTAAACATAGCAATTCCAAAAACATCCACATTTCACAATTATTTAAACTTGTTTTTAAGCTCTGAATGTTGAAACCACATGTTTTTAAACATGAAGGAAGAATTTATTCTTTGAATTTTCATTATAATTTTTAAAATAATAAGGTTTGGTATTTTTTTCACTATTTAGGATTTAAAATATTATCAAAATTATGTATGTTCTTTTTTTCAAGTAAATTTTGGCATTATTCAACTTCCTTACAATTTGAAACATAGCAGTTCCAAAAACATCTACATTCCATAATTATTTAAACTTGTTTTTAAGCTCTACATGTTGAAATCACATGTTTTCAACCCTGAAGGAAGGATTTATTCTTTGATTTTCCATTATAATTTTTAAAATCATAAGGTTTGGGCATTTTTTGATATCTAGGATTATTTAATTTTAATAGTTAGATTTTATTAGTTTTTTGTTAACATCCATTTTAATAAAGTCATATTTATAATATTATTGGACAAAGTAATTGATACTGTAACTATTTATTTATTTATTCTTTCTTTCTTTCTTTCTCCTCCATTAACATGCTTATGTAATTTTTAGACATTAATGTAATTGCTTTCTTTCTTTCATAATAAGCATAAACAATTGTGGTAGCAGGGACCTTTCCCCCAAACTAATAAAATTATATAATTTAACTTTTTAAAAATAAATTACAAATTATGAAACCATAGCTTTGAATTGAAATTTCCAAGTATAAGAATTATTGGATTAAATATGAAAAACATGATCATATCAAGTAGATATATTAAAACACATGTTACATCAAGTTATACCACAAATTTGTGTGGAAGGTTTGATGAAATTTTTGTCATTATCAATGGTTGGGATAGTTTTTTTTCTCTGCTAAGGTTTTCTCCATGCATGCCATTGAGTCATCCCTTAGTTTCTCACTTGTCCAGCCTTAGTTCATACCATGGCCTTAAGTGCCTATGAGACTTAGCATTAATTACAATTTAGGGTTTCTCACCTTTGGGTGAGGCCAGTCTTTATAGTGTCCTCCCACCTTTCTATGCTAGCTATTTTAGCTATAGATAAGAATGGAGGAGCACCAAGTAATGGCCCCCCTAGAAGCACTTGAGGAAGTTTGTCCCCAAAGTATACCACAAGGTAATATTTTGTAACTTGATGTTATACTACCTATTCTCAAATTTAATTCTACATGTCAATGATTAGAGAAGTTTTTCTTAATAAGTTACTTTTTTGGGAGAATTCCCTCTAAAATTATGTTACGTTCCTAGGTTCAAACTCACTGGCAATCTGACAACATTAAGCTAGAGAACATCTAAAATAAGACCAAGGGTTTTTTCTTCTTCTACTTCTTTGACCTGACCCATGCCAGAAGAATCCTCCATAAGTATGCTACTTGGTATGTTAGGAACTCGCTCATGGTCCTCTTCCCCTGGACATGAGACTTTGTTGTCTCATAGCACATTACTCTTAAAGTCCCATTTTGGGTTGAATTCCCAAGCCTCCCACTCCCATGTTGGCACTTTAGTCACCAAATAGCATCCTCTGTAGGCCATATGGTTCATCATGAATAAAACACGTTCTACTCTAATAGACCACAAAAATGGGTCTATGTAGAAGTAGACCTATCTAGGGATCTCAAGGAGTGTGTGGGAATCTAAGTCGAGGATGTGAGGCACTCTCAACAAGTCATCTATATCAACTTTCCTAATACTTATTTTCACTGTCAAGCCATAGACCATAAGATATAAGATTGTCCCCTTCAGTTAGCCTATAATAATTCATCCAACTGCTCATCTTTGCCACCCAAGTCCTCTCTTGAGTCTAGTAAAAAACTAGTATAAGATAAATGGATGATGATAGGGGAAAATAATTCATGTCTCAAAGCATCTAACATAGTTGTTTCCCCCAAAGGTGGCAATCCATCCTAGAACATTGGCCTAAAAAAGTAGGTTCCTATTGAAAAATATCCCATGCCAATTGAAGCCCCAAAATTGGCTGAAAAGCATAAGTTGTTTAACACCCATCTAGCTGAAAACATTTTATCTCAGGGTCTCGAGGCCTCTGTGCCTAGCTCTCCTAAATTCTCACACTCATAGGTTGCTACTCTTCCACTTCCTTCTCGAAGGGATCCACTCAAATACTCTCATAGCCCTCCCAATAGGAATGATGAGGAAGAGGAAGGAGAGTTTCTAATTGACCTTGACTTGAGGAAATAATATGAATTCTTTAATGCCAATAGTAGGCAATTTTTGCAGAACTGATATGACACCCTAGAAGGGTTGGATTTAAAGACATGTCCCTTGACTCCCATCATCTATGAATCATTTTTTATGAAATGTTCAAGGTCTCATAGACCTAAATCACAAGTTTGTCGTGCATGATTTTAGAAGTAATTTTCCTAAGATGGACATTTTTGCTTGCAAGAAGTCAAGGTGGTAGATTTTTTATTGATAGTTATCAGTAATTCCATCTAACATGATAGTATCATTTTACATAGCCACCATGCCACAGGATGTGTAGGAGTGATCACATCCATTTATCCAAGGTGGTGGCCACACCTTGTGCAATCAGGTGTGGTCCCTACCAACTAGTTAGTATGGGTTCTTTTTAGCATTTAAATCTATTCTTTTGACTTTATTCATATTTATGCCTCAAATGATGTGTTGGAGTGTACCCATTTATGGTGATGGATTATGGATGATCTCTCTGATGACCATTGGGTATTATTTGGTGACTTTAATATGGTGGAAGATCTCAAGGACAAAATTGGCAACTTGTCGATGAGGTGGGTCGCTGGTGAAAGGGAGGCATGGTTCTACATGTGAACTAAATGGTGTCTTTATTACCCTAATACTTCATGTTTTCCTACAAATAGAGTTTGGTACACCTAGAATAACTTTAGTGAAGACCTCACTTGAATTATAAATCATCTTGATAGGGCTATGATGTTTTCCTAGTTTTACTTCTCTTTTTATAATGACTTCTTCCCTCTAGTTTAGGCACTTCCAAATTTTGGGCTTTTCGACCACCCCCCCCCCATTCAGTTTCATGTGACTTGGAAATTCATGAAGCCTAAGGTCCACAAAACACAATTTTTCTCAACACCTCTCTGCTCAAGCATGAGTCCATGGTGGCACACATTAGGAGAGTCTATAATTTAGACCCATATCCTTCCCAAGAATCTAGTTGTATTTTTTGGTGAGATGATGTAATCCAAAGGACCACCCACTTCCTATGGATCTATGGTTGTCAACTTTCTAAAATTTAGAGACACTCCTACTCTACTACTTCCTCAATGCTGGGCCATGTGGCCTAACTCTGGAAAAATATCCCTTTAATTAGATATTGTAGGTGAGAATTGCTTCCTTGAAGTATCACATCCAGATTGTAGACAACTAAAATGTTCGAGGATCCCAAGTCAAAGGCAGGCTTCATTGGTTGAAGATTTGTGACAAAGCTTCTAAAGAATTTTTTAAAATGTTATGAACCAAAAACTCAAAATAGAATATTCAATTTATTACTAAGGCTAGTAATAGACTCTTAGAAATGCTACAAATAGTGCAATCATTTATGCACCATTATCAATGAGTGTTCCAAGCTCAAGCCTCTTTGGTTAAATGAGAATTTTCCCTTCAACAATATCTTTTAGTTGTGTCTTGAAAACTCACTCCTGATCAATGGGTGATTTTTGATAGGCCACTCACTATAGATAATTTAAATGAAGCAGTGACACATATGGATAATGAAAAATCCCCTAGAATTGATGGATTTCCTTGTGAACTCTACAAAACCTTTTGGGATTTTATGGGTAACAATTTTCTCAAGGTTTACCAAGAAGCATTTTGCACACACTCACTAGCTAAAAACATTAATAAAGGAAATATAAAATTCATACCTAATTATGGAGATCTGGAGTTAAACTACAACTGGTGGCCCATCACCCTCCTTAATGTATCCTATAAAATCATGGTCAAGGTGATAACGATCTGGTTTCACAATATGTTACCTATCATTGTGCGTCTAGAACAAACAAGATTCATCAAGTGCCACTACTTCCTGGTCAACATCATTTCTATCTAGGAAGGTATAGACTGGGTTAGATGATCCAAGAAACAAGCCTTGTTTATCATGTTTATTCTAGACATGTTTCATTTTTTAGGATTCTAACCCATTTTCATTTAAACCATTTAAATTCTTTTCACAGACACCTTGGTTTTCATCTCCATTAATGGAGTCACCTATAAGCACTTTGACCTATATCATTCAATTCACCAAGGGTACCCCTTAGCACCAGCCCTTTATGTGCTTGCTACATAGGGTTTTGGATACCTTCTTAAAATATCATAATTTTACAGTGTTATTAGGGGAATTTATCTCTTGATCGATGCACCCAAACCTCATGATGACATGTAATTGCTTAATGGCCATTTTTTAAATGATTCCTACCTTAGCCTCATTGAATATGAAGCTAATGTAGATAATGCCCTTCAATGTCTTGACACCTTCCTAGCCTCTGGATCTAGCATCCAATGGTAGAAAACTCATTGCTACAGATAGTCATACCTCCCTCCACCTTTGTAGACATCTAAATTTGGTTAGAGATGGATCTAACATGATGAAATTTTTAAATTTCTTGGCATCCCTTTTTCCTTTGATGCTTCACCACCTTTGTTGTGGTAGTATGTTGTTGACAGAGTTGCTAAGAAGCTATATTACTATATGAGCAAATATCTTTCGTTAGTAAGGGAAATTCAAATCTACTCAAAGATTCTTATGTCTACACACGTGTACTACTCATCATGCTAGGTTCCATCAAAAAAGTCTTACCAAAAGTTAGAAAAATTGCTCAAAGATTTCCTTTGGGCCAATTCTACCCACAGTAAAGGTTTCCATAGGGTAACCTAGGAATATTTTTGCCTCCCACATGAAGCTAAAGGGATGGGACTTATCAACATAGCTAGGCAAGGATCCACCTTATGTACCAAATTGGTTGTTAGGGTCATTGAGGGCCTAGAAGCTTCGAAGGTGCTATTCAGATACTATATCTCCTCAAGCTTGCCTAAGGGAAAAAAAGCCTAGAAAGGTCTTATCTTCCATAAGTTGCTCTTCATCCAATCTCCCATTTAGATCACTAGATCCTTCATGGCCAAAATCATCGTAAAATCTTGGGAAAAGATCAATACATGGCTCCTATAAAATGGCTCTAGATTTTACAATAAGCTCTCTACTAATTCCCACTCTCTCTGATGGTCCCCTATATTTTCTCAAAATGGGGTGCCTTTAGCATAAGTTCCCTAGATCAATGCTCTTAAGCTATACCATAGCTGAATCCACTCTATCCAGGATATCTTATACAAATTCTCATGCACTTAGCTACCCTAGGAGGATGTGAAAGCTAAATTTTGGCTAGCCAATGTAGACCAAATATCTTGCCAAAAAATCCTTAATGTTGTCCCTGCTTTCATGATCCATAAAATCCTAGTCAAATATACTAGACCATGGTGGACAGACTAGAAATGGTATGTGGAAACCCCCTTTCACAATTACACACCTCATCTTGGCTATAAATGGCTCACCCCACATTTTCCCATGGTTGATAAGCTTAACAATAGCTAAGGGTTGCACTCATCTGTGAAAACATTGAGATTCCACTTAAACACTATTTGGGGGGCTTGTGTGGAGCCCAAGCTTGCCCATTTTGCTTGGTGTATACTACACCAAGGATTACCTATTAGTAGAAGGCTAGTTCATCTTAGACTCCAATTGCTTACCTATCCTTTCTATGGACATCTTGAGACACTGCCTCATCTCTTTTGGTGCTATCCCAAAGCTCAAAGTGTCTGGTCCTAGATCCATGATATTTTTAGGCCCTTCTAGCCTGACTTCTTTGTTTGGTAGCACATCATCTTGGGGGACAAGCCTAAGATTCCCATCAAAGTAGCTCAAGTCTGGCATACTTTCAGAGTGTAGATTCTCTTTTATAGTTGGAAAGAAAGAAATAATTTGGTATTCAATCATGTTTTTCTTGATTGTAATATTTCTAATTTTTATAAATATTCCATTATATCTAATGTTGTTTTATAGATACAATTCCATTCCAATAATGTGTTCATGGAGCTTGGGTATCTCCAAGACCTCTTATCTCACTAAGGAGATGCTCACTATGTTATGTTTCAAGTTCTGCCTTCTCTGCCCAAGGATCATAAAATGGATGATAGAGTGCCTCAACTACCTCATGGTGGACATCATTGAAATTCTCTAGCCATCACTCTCATAGTGGTACACTATACCATCACGTTTCCCCTCCTGAGTAGTAGTGAGGGTGGTAGTCACCACCTCCTTCCCCTATTGGGCAGGATGACTGGGGTGTTCCTCTTCCTCTTTTGCATCTAGATGTATGGGGGGTACCACCTGGAGGTTGTGCTAACATGTTTGAAAAGTTTCTCAGGATATCACCAGCTATTTCTCTCACTCAAACTCAAGCAGATGATGAAACAAACATGGCTCAGGATACTGGTTAGGAGCCTATTCCATATGTGTTAAGTTGTGGAGCTAAAAGCTTCATTGGTATGCAAATGTGGAGGTTGTTGGGTTACATAGTAACCGACATCAGTCAGGCCAACCGACGTCAGTTATCTTCAGCTACATAGTAACTGACATCAATTATGGTTGGTCGGCATCGGTTAGACAAGAACCGACATTGGTCACCTGTGCATTTCCAAAACTGTTCTAATTTTAGATGAACAGTTAGTTTGCATGTAAAGACTAATTTTAGTCTTGAATCTACATTTCTAATTATTGTTTGGTTTGGGATCTATTTAAGAGACCCATGGGCTTGTATTGTAATCAAGTAAGTAGGCAACAACAATTAGGTTGATTGTCACTGAAAGTGTAGGCAACAACAACCATTGGGTTGACTGTCACATGTAAGCAAGGTCAATTAGATCTGCAAGTGTGCAAGATCAAGGAGATCTACTGGAGGGAATAACTCAAGATTTGAGTTGGTTGTAATTGATTGAGAGAGATAACTCTTGAGGGACAATTATTGTACACCCAATAGGTGTGGGAAGAAGAGATTTCTTCGTTGTATTTCCTTTTGGAAGAGTGTTAATACAGATTGTATTATTTCTCGTATCTCATATTCTTTGTTGTTTCTAATTTCTAGTTACTTATTACTTCTGGTTTAATTTTGTGTTTAGTTGCTTATACAAAAGTAATCAATTTTACTCTAAGGAGGATCCTAATAGTTGGTATCAGAGCCAGTTCACTAACAAGTGGTAGAGCAGGTTAGTGTTTGTTGATTACAAGTTCACTCACAGGGGTTTCTGTTTGAATGGGAGTAAAACAATGGTAGAAGAAAGTAAACTAAGAATAGAGAAATTCAATGGCAAGAATTATCAATTATGGAGGATGTAGATAGAAGATTATTTGTATCAGAAAGATTTGTACTTACCGTTGGGTGGGGTTTTAAGTAAGCCCACATATATGCAAGATGAAGAATGGAATGTTCTTGATAGAAAGGCTTTGGGATCTATAAGGTTGAGCCTGGCATCATCTGTGATTTCCAACTTATTACAGGCAAAGACAATGGTAGAGTTAATGGAATCTTTGGCAAATTTATATGAAAAACCCTCAGCTTCGAATAAGGTATTTCTTATGAAGCAATTATTTAATTTCCAAATGCAGGAAGGTGGATCGGTATATAGTCATTTTAGTGATTTCCATGGACTAGTAAATCAGTTAAATTCAGTCAAAATAGTTTTTGATGATGAAATTAAGGCTCTCTTAATATTATGCTCTTTACCTGAAAGTTAGAATAGTTTGGTAATGGCAGTTAGTAATACTGCGTCTGCTTCAAATATCTTGAATGTTGATGATGTTGTTAGTGTAATCTTGAATGAATAAATTCGTAGGAAAAGCACAGGGGAAACATCAGGTAATGATTTAAGTGTTGAAAGTAGGGGAAAGCAAAGAGAGAAGATCAAGCATGGGAAATCAAGGTCAAAGATAGGTAGTAGATCCAAATCCAGAAATGGAAGAATAACCTACTGGAATTGTGGAAAGAAAGGGCATGCAAAGAAAGATTATTGGTTGGTAGAAGATTAGCATGAAGGAAATAAAGAATCAAAAGATGTAGGTATTGTTACACAGGATGCTATTATATGTTCCTTGGATAAAGTAAAATCTTGGGTTTTAGATTCTGGTGCCTCTTTCCATGCAACCCCAAATAGAGAATTTTTTCATGATTATTTCCATTGAGACTTTGGAAAAGTTTATTTAGGGGATGGTGGGCCTTGTCAAGTTTTTGGCAAAGGGAAAGTGTAGATGAAATTGTAGACTGGCAACATATGGGTGTTGAATGATGTCATCCATGTACCCATCCTAAAGCGGAATCTGATTTCTACAAGAAAGTTGGGTGATGAGGGTTGCACAGTAACTCTCACAGTGGAATCTTGGAAAGTTTCAAAGGGTGCACTTGTATTAGCAAGAGGTAAGAAAGTAGGTACACTTTATCTATCTACTTGTATTACTGATTCTCCTTCTATTTTATCTACTTCAGATGTAGATGCAAATTTGTGGCTTAGTAGGCTTGGTCACATGAGTGAGAAGGGAATGCATGATGGTAAGCTTTCAGATTTGATAGACCGAGATTTCTGTGAGCATTATATTTTTGGAAAACGGGAGAAAGTGAGGTTTCTCAAAACTAGGTGAACAAAGAAGAAACACAAGTTGGAGCTTGTTCACGCATACTTGTGGGGACCAGCTTAGGTAGCTTCTATTGGAGGATCATAGTGTTATGCTACAAGAAAGGTATGGGTTTATTGCATAAAGAGGAAATCTGATGTTTTTGACACATTTAAGAACTGGAAATCCTTGGTTTTTAATGAGAAGGTGATGAACAATGATTAGCTCAAGAGGCTAAATAATTCTAAGCAGGGCAATGTTGATTTGGACAAGTTTATGATCCAAAATGAGCTCGCGGATAAAAATCATCACTCACAGGAAAACACAAACACTGACGTCGGTCAGGCAGAGACCGACATCGATCAGGAAGGAACTGATGTCGATCTAATGGAGACCAAAGTTAGTGATGTCAGGTAGGTGGAAACTGATGTTGGTCAAAGACATCAGGTGGAATCGACATCAGTCGAGTGCAAACTGAGCTCGGCCAGAGATGACTGGGATCGGTCATTGTTAGAACAAAATTTGGGTAGACAGAAAGCCATCAATGAGTCTCAAACACCCATGAGGAGGTCCGAAAGGGTAAGTAAGCCTCAAATTTGTTATTCCCCTTCTTTATACTACTTGTTGCTCACTGATGGTGGAAAACCAAGAAGTTTTTAAGAGGTAATGCAGGTAGAATCTAGGAAACAGTGGGAGCATGGCATGAATAAGGAAATTGATTCCTTGAAAGAGAACCAAATGTGGGATTTGGTAGAGTTTCCAACTGGAAAGAAATCACTAAAAAACAAATGGATATACAGGTTAAAGAAAGGAGAGAATGGATAGGTGAGACATAAGGCCAGGTTATATGGTCTTGAGCAAGCTGCAAGACAATGGTATTTGAGGTTTGACAAGTTTATGGCAGAGCATGGCTTTAGTCAATGTCAATGTGACCATTGTGTTTATTTTACTAGGTTGGATAATAGTAGCTACATTATCCTGTTACTGTATGTAGTGTATATGCTTGTTGCAGGGTCACACATGTAGGGAATTACTGAGCTAAAGGTAAAATTAGCTCAGAGATTTGCCATGAAGGATTTAGGAGCAGCAATCCTTGGCATGAGTATTTCTAGAGATAGGGAAAATCACAGGTTGATTTTGTCTCAAGAGGATTATGTGAATAAGGCAGTGGAGAGGTTCAATTTGTAGGATGCAAAACTGGTAAGCACACCTATGGTTGGACAATTCAAGTTAAGCAAAGAATAGTGTCCTAAATCACATGATGAGGTTGAGTACATGGTATGTACTAGACCTAATATTTCCCAAGCAATGGGAGTTGTCAAAAAGTTTATGGCCAATCCAGGAAAGAAGCACTGGAAAGCAGTTCAGTGGATTCTCAGATATCTGAGAGGGACCAACAGTAGGTATTTATGCTATGCAGGGTCAAACACTTCTCTACATGGGTATGTAGATTCAAATATGGTAGGTGACTTGGATGGCAGGAGAAGCACCACGGGATATGTGTTCACTGTTGGTGGAACGGCGGTTAGCTAGATTTTAGAGTTGTAGAAGGTTGTTGTAGTCACGGTGGCTAGCAAGGATAAGAACCCTGCTGATATGTTAACAAAGCTGAGAACAAAGGAGAAGTTGAATCTTCATTCAACTTTTGTTGGTCTTCAAGATTGAACTTGAAGATGGAGATACAAGCCAGAAATAGATTAGAGGATGTTGTTGTATAGGTACAGGTACAGGTGCAGTTGTTTATCTCCAAGTGGGAGATTGTTAAGTTGTGGAGCTAAAAGCTTCACTAGTATGCAAATGTGGAGGTTGTTGGGTTACACAGTAACCAACATCAGTCAGGCTAACTGATGTCGGTTATCTTTAGCTACACAGTAATCGACATTGGTTATGGTTGGTCGGCATCGGTTAGACAGGAACCGACATTGGTCACCTGTGCATTTCCAGAACTGTTCTAATTTTAGACGAATAGTTAGTTTGCATGTAAAGACTAATTTTAGTCTTGAGTCTGCATTTTTAATTACTATTTGGTTTGGGATCTATTTAAGAGACCCATGGGGCTGTATTGTAATCAAGTAAGTAGGCAACAAAAATTGGGTTGATTGTCACTGAAAGTGTAGGCAACAACAATCATTGGGTTGATTGTCACATGTAAGCAAGGTCAATTAGATCTGCAAGTGTGCAAGATCAAGGAGATCTGCTGGAGGGAACAACTCAGGATTTGAGTTGGTTGTAATTGATTGAGAGAGAGAACTCTTGAGGGAGAATTACTGTACGCCCAAGAGGTGTGGGAAGAAGAGATTTCTTCATTGTATTTCCTTCTGGAAGAGTGTTAATACAGATTGTATTGTTTCTCGTATCTCCTATTTTTTGTTGTTTCTAATTTCTAGTTACTTATTACTTCTGGTTTAATTCTGTGTTTAGTTGCTTATACAAAAGTAATTAATTGTACTCTAAGGAGGATCCTAACAATACGGCAATGACTTGCCAAGTTCAAGATGGGGACTAGATGATATGGATCCTCCACCTTTGGGCCTTACTCTTCTTGCTTGATAGTTTTCTGTTATGACTTTGATTTTGTAATTTGCCTATAGGTGCTACCTGGATTTGATGCTTTGCTCCTAGGCTCTACCTAGTGTCATGGCGTGCTATCATATCACCTTATTTTTTTGTGAATTATTTATATATTTTTGTTAAGTTAATATATAGATATATTTCATCAAAAAAAATTATCAGTCATTTTACCATTTAATGAGAGTGGGATGAACTTTGGATGGAAAGTCTAAGCAAGTACAATTAGCCATAAAATGAAATCTTTTAAATGTATACCAAGTTCTTGTAACCTTTGGCTAAATGATTGCATTTCAAATTATCACTGTGTTGTATAAATATTTATATTGTGATTTTTAATTAGCTGTAACTCTTAAAATTATTCATTGGTTAATGGTAATTAGAGAAAATAATAGTTTATTAATAGTATTAAGTAAACTTTACAAATCATTTGGATTTATAATAAGCAATTTCTTTTGATTGGCAATCAATAGAGATCATAAAAAAATAATCTACTAAAGCCTTTACAATAATACCTTGAATGGAAAATACTAATAATTGATTTTATGAAAGTGTTTATGTATGGTGTAAAACATTTCAGAATTGTGTTCATTTTTATTTTCAAGACATAATATTTTAAATCATATTTGATTTTCTAAAGCATTATTTTATTATATCAAGTTCACACTTCCACATTCTCTTACGTGGTATAGTCTTTAAATTTTATGCAATTCTGTAGCCAATTACATTATAACATTTTCTTTGTTGATGAAATTATACCAGAGCACTAGATGGGGAATATATGATTGCTCCTCATTGTGAAATATCAAATTAAACAATTAAAATATTGTGAGGTAAGTAAATTAGAGAAATTTTAAGACACTTATGATTTCAAAATCATTGTCAAAAATATCAACCTTTTTAATGTCATATATATTTTTTTTTGTAAAATCTATAGAGAGATGTTACTTTTGGATAAGACCCAAGAAAGTAGAGGTATCTCTTCTATAAAAAAAATTTCCAAGGCTTACACTTGGCCTACTCCCTTAAATATGTTCAAAGAACATGCCTAATCAAAAGATCAAGAATACTGAAACCTTTTGACTCATACAAAACCAAAGTAAAAAGAAGAACAAACATGATTCTAATCAAAAATAGAATTAGAAGCACACTCCATTACCACAAGGATCCATGGAGTGGAATCCACTAACCAAATGATGAAAATTAAACTTAAAAATAGCTTTCTAAAGAAGAAAAAAAAGCCTCAAAAATACGTTCACAATCAATTTTATCATTGTCTATAGCTAAAATGTGTAAGAGATCATTCCTTAGCTTAGCCGACCACTATAGAGGAGAAGGACCAAAACCTTTCACCTCAGATTGGTCAAGAGCCCATTTAACAAGAACATCCACAACTTTATTCAAACCCCAATAAATTTAAAAATAAAAGAGCCTATCAAAACATGAGTCATAGCTAACAAAGCATAAATCATGAATGTGATTTTGTCAGAGAAGTTTATATACCTTAATAAAATAAAAAATGTATATGTGATTATGTTTGTCTTTGTCAATTAATGAAAATTTTGAATATGATTATGTGTGATATAAATGTTTACAATATATCATACTTAAATTCTCTTATTTTTCAAGATATTTTGGTTATTTATAAATTATTTAATAATGATAATATATGATGTAATTGTGTGTGTGTGTGTGTGTGTGTGTGTGTGTGTGTGTGTGTGTGTGTGTGTGTGTGTGTGTGCGCGTGCGTGCGTGCGTGTGTGTGCGCGTGCGTGCAAAAAATGAAGTAAAAATTGAAAATATAATTGAAATGTCCCTCAAAATTTTGATTAATAAATAATATATTTCTTATTTTCTAAATTTTTATAAGATTAATCTACTAAGTTAAATAAAATGTAAATAATAAAATATAAATTCATTTTATCATAATAATTTTCATAAATCTACATTAATTCTAAATGTAATTTAAATAATAAAATATATTTTAATTTATTATTTAATTTGATAGGTTAAAAAATAGGTTTTAAAAGGCCCTATAGCCTTATACAGTGGAGGGAACTAAAAATTAAGCATTAAATCTCTGATGGGATGCCTCTATTAGTGACAGTGAAACAACTGGCAAGACTCGCACATAACTAGAATTTCCACCAAAAAACAAAATGAACCTCGTACTTACCAGGAAATTTTTGAGAAGTTTCCTCCAAACTTATCTAGGGGACCTAACCCCTTTTTCACTGATATTCAGAAAGTTGTCATGGGGTCCCCTTGAATGGAAGGACATATAAGAAGGGTGGACCTTTGCTTTTCTTCCTTTTTTCTTCTTCTGAACCACTAAATAACCTTCCCTTTTTTTAGACTGAATGCCTAAGAAGACATCCATAACTAGGGCATAGGGTTGGGATTTGTCTTCTGTTGTTGTCCCTAGAATGGAATCTACCCTGGGATAGTCTGATTCTAGGATTTCCTTCGAAGAGGAAGTTAGGATTGGTACAGCCTTCCTTGGAGAGATAAGTTCAACCAAAAATTCATCTTTAGAGAGTAACAAGACTTTGGGGACCTTGTTTGAAGTAGGGGAAGCAAGGGCTTCAGAAGAAAAGGCAGAATCCTTGCTATCAGTGGCCCATTTTTTATCTATGACCAGCACTGAGAGGTTTTTTTGGATGAAATATTTCCACCAGGTAGAGTCTTTATTTTTCCTAGGGAGGCTGCAGTTGTTGGTCAAGTGTATAGTGGTGAAACAGCCATGGCAATGAAATGGTAAGCCTTCATAGTAATGGCTTGAGGCCAGGTGTGATCTCCAACCTTCACGGTGATTTTTTGGGGAAGATTCTTGGTAGTATCAATGTTTACTAAAATCTTAACAAAATTAGTTAGGGATAACTGGTTGATAAATAGATGCATATGCATAAAACTACCCAAAGATCTATAAATAGCCCTAAGGTTGGATTCCATCCAAAACTGAAGTGGGAGATTGGGTAGACAAACCCAAATGGGTTTAATATGCATGGATTCAATAAGGGGTTTGAAAGTGGGAGACCAAGATTTCAATAGCAAGGGGTGATGATTCAAGCTTTAGGGTTAATACTTAATCTTTTCCTTATCCATGGAAAATAATAATAAATTAGCCTTTAGCATAAGGGTAAATATCACATTTGCTTGAGAGAAGGGGTTTCCATTGCTACAAAATCCACCTGTTAAGATCCTAAAGCTTTGGCCAGTAATCCAAAAATCCACAGATTAAAGCCCTAGTGGAAAAATATTCTTTCAATTTGAGAACTTCCCTAGTGTCTTATTCACCAAAATTTACAATTGGGTCTTTAGAGGCTGGGATAAGAGGTTTAGGATCCGATCTAGGAAATAGATAAGAGATGGCATCAATGAAAGAGGTGGGTCTACATTCCATTCTGACCTTTGCCTCCAAGGAGGTAGGCCTGCATCTGACCTCCACCTCCATTGCCATGACATCCATCTAGGCTAAGCTAGTAGAGAGGGTTTGACACTGCAAGGCCCGTCGAAGACTTCTTCCCCTCACTTGAAGAAAATGGTAGCGGTGGCCACTGGGGTTTGTCAATTAGATCGGCACTCCCACGTAGGTCAAAGCCATGTCCACTTCCACGTAGGTCAGAGCCATTTGAATTTATGGTGGATGAGAGAGTGCTTCGAGCAGACATTGCTTGAGTGTTATACCTTATCAAAGTAATTTTTATTTATAAATGTTATATAAATTATATTTTTAATTTTTAATATTTTACATATTACATTTTGAAAATTGAATAATTATTTGTAATTGTTATTATTGAAGACATTTGATTTTAAATTAACAATTTTGAGAGATAATATAAATAAGAACATATTTAATAAACTCGATGAATATAAATATATATTCTTTTTATTGTAATTATTTTTATAAATATTTTTTGAAAATAAAATTAATTTGTATAATAAAATATATTTATATCATTATAAAGATATTTTTTATTTACAATTGTTATACAAATTATATTTTAAATTGTAGAGATTTTATTCATTACATTTTAAAAATAGAATAATTATTTGTAATTATTATTATTCAATACATCATATTTTAAATTTATAAGGAATAATTTCAACGTGTTTAATAAGCTCAATAAATATGAATGGATGCAAATAAATATCTTGGATACTTATAAAACTATTGAAATATGTTCCCATTGCCTATTCAATGACATTATATACATGACGACAATTATAATGTCCATGTTGATGTCGTTTGCCTTTGTCCATGCAACATGCATTTTCCTTGGTACTGATGGAAAGGAATGGCAACTTAGTATTTGGTGATTATTTAATCTTGATTCTCAATTAAAATGAATTAAATGTTTTCATGTTTTAATCTGTTTTTAAAAAGCATTGAATTAATTTTAACGAAACTAAGTAAACATGTTAGAATGGAATAATTTTGAGTTATTTATATATTTATAATAATTCATAATAAGGGAAAGTATCTAATGAATGGGAAAATTCGAGTCTAAGTAACTTTCATTTCTCATGAAAGAATTTAATTAATGTATTGATTGTTCTTTATCAATGGCAAAAATAAAACATAAAAAATCAATTAATTAATTCAAAGATTGGACCTTCCAATGGGGGACATACTTAATAACGAGAGACATGTTGACAATATTATGAGAAAATAATTATAGAAATTGGAATGAGTGATTGAAAATTGTTTTTAGGTTGTGATGACTTGAATTTTAGATTTGGACCATTAATTTAATGGTCTAAAAGCCTTCATGGAATGTGATTTAAAATTTAAAGACTAACTTTATACATAGAGAAACTTGATTCGGGTATTTTTATAAAAATTTGGACCCTGCCACCAAGTTTTTTAGGGTTTAAATTATAAATTTTGAATCATAAATTTTCACTAAAAATGGTTTTATGATATTTATTTCCAGTTATATATTTTATTATTGGAATGTTTTTATTATATTAATTTATATATGTGAATGTTTTTATAAATATTATATATTTTATTATTTAAATATCTCATATTATATTTAAAATTGAAAATATAATATAATTTATTATTAAAATGTTTCATATTATATTAAAACAATCAAAATATAATAGAGAAAGTTACATAATAATGTGGTCAACAAATTATAGTCCAATTTCCAATAACTTATTTTTCTTATTTTTTATTTTTATTTTAATTAATAGAAATGTTTAAAATATATATTATATTAATAATTATAATTTTATATCTAATGTTTTCAAAAATAATATTCGAATTGTTATTTTATTTTGAAAAAAACAGTGTTTTCAAAAAATTAATCATTATATTATTAACCTATTTCTTTATAAAGGTAAATAAAAAATAAAAATACTTTAATCATCAACCAACTATTAGATAAAGTTATGAGCTTTTATATAGTTATTTTCAGCCATCTAAATTAGGTACCTCACCAATTTGAGCACTTACATTGTCAAAAAAAAGTAAAGTTTTATTTTCATCAAATTTATTGTGGTGTCGTTTGCAGTCTTATGCATTAGCATTGAGCATATTGTAACAATTTTGATAGCTATTCATCCTGTTGCAAACATGCCACTAAAATACATAGGAAATTAGAGCCATTTGTTCACATAAGTATTATTACGAGATTTTATTTTCTTTTCTTTTAAATTAAATTATAGTTTGTTTGTTTGATAAAAAAAATGTAAATGGTAAAAATGTAAGGGAAAATTATAACATAAATTGTGTTGGATTTTTGTCACTTTTATGGGTGAACATATATATATAAAGTTTTTATATATTCATTTTCAAGTGTCAATTTTATGTGTGTTGGAGAGTAGAAAGAGAGAAAGAGTGAAGAGAAAGATTAGTAATATAATTTTTTACTAAAGACAAAAAGGTAAATTTATTTTGTATTATTATTGTTGTTAAATATTAACAAACATTTTATTTAGTAGTATATTCGAAGATATTATATGGAATCAATAAGTTTTTAGTTAATGATTTATGAATAAGAAGCATCCATGTCATCAAAATCATCTAGGTTATGATACTGATTTTAATTATTAAATTTTTCATATTTAGTATTTAAAGAGATTTGTACTTTGGAAGATGGATATAAGTAAATAAAATTCTCACTGATCAAACTGTAGCCCTTTAGATTAAATTTTAATTTTAAGTAAAAATAGGATAAATAAATGAAATTTTAGAATTTTAAAAATTAATTAAAAGTGCGATTAAAGTTAAAATGTTGAAAATAAGTGTAATTTTATTTTTTAAATGTATAAAATTAAATAACTTAGCTGCACATTCAAAAAATTAATGAAAATGTCAAGAAAAATGGAATGAATTTGTGTTTGTGTGAAAGTGAGATAGTGAAATTTGGGAAAATTAGAGTAAATTAGGCTAAATAAAATAAAAATATGGAAACTAGTAATAAATAGGAGAAGTAAGGGAAATTAATGAAAACTATAGAGATTAATAAAACTTTGGGAAGTGAAGAAATCAAAGAAATCTCTTGTTGGCAATTTACCTTCCCACTGAAAATTTGGAGGATCGGGCGGGGAGGATGGAAACGGCGGCGAATGGTGAAGGGCACGCAGGCCTGCGGCCGAGCCCCAGGCAGGACGCCTCAGCACTTGGAGCGAGTTCTTTGAGGCAGGAAGGGCATTTGGCAGGTGAGCGATTGAAGCTGACTAAGTTTAACGGTTGTTTAATAAGAAGGTAGGACCGACCAGTCCTAGTAATTCCACAAGAAATAGTCCAAGAGGATGTCGTATACCTTTCGGCTCACACACTAATTTGCAAATTCCTGGGTATACGAATCCCTCAGGCGGCATTGGAGGCCTAGATTCGCCGCTCTTGGGTGGTTGATGGGGATTTTGATATCATGCTGGCAGGAAATAGCTACTTCTTGGTGACCTTCTCCTCAGTAACGGATCGCAATCGTATTTTCGAAGGGGGCCCATACTTCTATGAAAGAGTAAGCTTGTTTCTTAAACCCTGGCATGTGGGGTTCAATTCAACTAAAGAGCTTCCAGCCTGTGTTATGGTTTGGGTTCGCCTTCCACAGCTTCCATTGGAATTTTGGAAAGAGGACATCCTCAAACAGATTGCGGCTATGCTGGGAACTCCAACAGCCATTGCACATCAGTCACTGGATAAGAACATCATTACTTATGCGCGCATTTATGTAGACATGGACCTTAATAACCCTCTTCCAGATTCAATAGAGATTTGTATGGGGTCCTCGTCTTGGATTCAAAGATAGATTACGAATCCATCCCCTTCAGATGCAGAATCTGTCATGTATACGGACATCTCCATCGTCAATGCCCACTAACTCCTAAAGGTAAGGGCCCGGGACCTAATATCTCAGCGCCAAATACGGCCTTTGATGGTAAGGGAGTGGGCAGCTCGGTTCAGAATGAAGGTGGAAAATCTCAGTCGTTTGGGATGAGTAGAGGAAAAAACTTAAATTTGGGCAGTGTGGCGCAAGGGATAGCAACTCAATCTCTCAATGGCGTGGATGAGTTTACTCCAGTCAGAAAGTGTGCAAGAGGCCAAGGACCAAGGTGAGGAAATTTTGAGAGGCAGTTTGAGCAAGGTTTTAATAGGTTCGAAGTCCTTGACAGCATGGCCATCGAGGATGGCATTTCGATGGAAGACCTGGGCGCCTCTTTGGGGCAAAACAAGCTAAATTCAGACTCCAATGATTTGCAAGATTTGATGGATCAAGAGCCTTTAGGCAATCCTTCAGGAGTGAATGAAGAAGCACCAGAGGCTTTTAAAGAGCTAAAAGAGAAAGAAGTTAGGTGGGCAGACTTAGTCAAGGAAGTAGAGGCTGGCAGAAAAGATAAAGGCCCTGCTGGGGCGCTGGGTCTAGCGCAAAAATCTTTTAAGAAGGCCACGTCTTCGGCTCCTCCCAAGGCAGGCAGGAAAAAGGATCAAGACAGAATCAAAATTACAAGAGACTTATTAGTTGAATCAGGGGTTGTAAAAACCTTGGATGAGCACTTTCCCCTCTCCAAGCAATGATTGTCCTCTCATGGAATGCAAGGGGTTTAAATAGCTCCCCCAGGCAAAATGCTATGTGTAGATTACTGTGGGATCATTCTCCAGATATTATTTGTATTCAAGAAACTAAGTTATCGGTGGATTCATTATTTGCTTGTATGCCAAATGTATGGTCTATCGGTCAGTGGCAATGTGTAGATGCTAGGGGCAGCTCAGGAGGTCTAGCTATGGGCTGGAACCCGAGTAAGATTACACCAATTCACTAGATTTCCAACTTATCAGCTTTTTCAGTAGTTGCTTCTTCTTTAGAAACTAGCAAAATGAGCCTGGTAACCACAGTCTACGCCCCTGTTGACATTGGTGGACAATTGCAACTCTGGGAGCATATTAGATATATCAGAAAATGTTATCCATTTTTGCCGTGGATTGTGGCTGGTGACTTTAATGTGGTCATGAGCTTAGACGAGAAAAAAGGTGGAATGAGTCGTCTTGGCCCTTCTTCAGAATGCCTTCGGCATAATGTGGAAGTGCTTCGCCTCTCGGATGTGAAACCTTCGAATGGGCTGTTTACATGGAGCAACAGAAGATCGGGTAACGTTGCCATCTCTGAGCACTTAGATAGCTTTTTAGTTTCCTGTTTTTGGCAATCCAATGCTTTTACTCTTACTTCTGAGATCTTGGATTGGAGGGGTTCTGACCACTGGCTTATCAAGCTTACCATTGGGCAGATCGGTGGTCCCAAAAAAGCTCCTTTTAAGTTTCAATTGATGTGGCTTAGGGACCCATCTCTTTATGACCTCATCAAAAAATGATGGGGAGAAGGAGGGCCTGCTTATGGAACAACCATGTACTCTTTCCTTAAAAAGTTGCAGTATGTTAAACGGAAATTACAGGTTTGGAACAAAACGTGCTTTGGGAATTTACAAAGCATGAAGAGAAAAGCTCAGGACCAGCTTGACGGCATTACAAGGCAAATTAGACATAGGGGTCTCTCTGAGGACCTAAGCTTAGAGAAAGCTAGAGCTGCAAATACCTTGGCGGAATGGGAGCTTCGGGAAGAGATCTTCTGGAAGCAGAAGGCCCGAATCGACTGGCTACAAGAGGGAGACAAGAACATAGCCTTTTTCCATCATTCTGTCCAAGCAAAGCGTAACAGGAATTTTTTCACTACCTTGATAAGTCAGGATGGGACTTGACTTAACTCTTCATAGGCTATCAACAGGGAAGCTGTTCGACACTTTTTTGAGCTTTTTTCCAGCAATCCGATCCCAGAGGAAGGCGCTGAAAATAGAGTTTTATCTTGCATTCCCTCTCTGGTAGATGAAAGAATGAATGATTGTCTTATACGCCCAATTAGCATGGCTGAAGTTGAGGAGGTAGTTTTTAGCATTAAGAGGGGAAAAGCTCCTGGGCCAGACGGGTTTCCTGCTGAATTCTTCCAAGACTTCTAGGATATCATTAAGAAGGATCTGATAGATGTAATACATGAGTCTCATCACAGCAAAGAAATGCTCAGAGCTTTAAATGCTATGTTTCTTATGCTAGTTCCTAAGAAGGAGCAAGCGGATAGATTAGAGTTATATATACCCATTGCACTTTGCAATGTTGTCTACAAGATCATTTCAAAGCTTATCGCTACCAAATTGAAAGGGATGCTCCCTATCTTTATTTTGGAGGAACAAGGAGGCTATGTGGCTGGCAAGCAAATCTTGGATGGAGTGGTGACTGCTTTGAAAGCTATCCATTCCATGAGCATCTCACAAGAAAGAGCTATGTTTATTAAGCTAGATCTCGCCAAAGCCTATGACAGAGCTAGCTGGAGATTCTTGAGAAAGATTCTTTTGGCTTTTGGCTTTAAGCAGGACTGGATTAGATGGGTACTAAGCTGTGTCACCACGCCCTCATATTCAGTTCTTATTAATGGTGCACCCTCTCAGATTTTTGGTGCCTCTAGAGGACTTCAACAGGGAGACGCGCTCTCTCCTTATCTGTTCATTCTTATGGCCGAAGGGCTGGGATGGCTCTTTAAATTTAGGGTGTTACAGGATGCTATACATGGCTGGAGATGGGGGAATGGGATAACTACCCTGACTCATCTCCAATTTGTTGATGACACTATTTTGGTAGGTAAAGCCCAGATTCGAGAAGCAGAAGCTTTTAGGAACACGTTGGACACTTACTTGGAGGCCTCTGGACAGAAGATTAATGACCACAAGTCATCAATCTTATTTTTCAACACTCCTAGTGCTATTCAGAGAAGGATTGCAGCCATATTGCGGTTCCAAATTCAAGTTCTCCTGGTGGTGTATTTAGGAATTCCCATTGTTGTGGGAAGGCAGCCTCGACTCTTCTGGCAAAATGTGCTTGACAAGCTGAGACAAAAAGTTGGCCATTGGACCCATAGATGGCTTTCCACAGCAGGTAGGGTGATTCTTCTGCAGTCGATCATTCAGGCTTTACCTATATACCAAAGCATGGTCCGAACTGCCCCTACTTACTTTTTAAAAGAGTATGATGCTCTTTCTAGAAAAATTTTGTGGAGTGGGAATCTGCAGAGCTCTAAATGGAGCCTTATTAGTTGGGCTACAGTGTTCAAGCCAAAACAGGAGGGCGGCCTTGGACTGCGTTTGGCCACTTTGGCCAACCAAGCTCTGGCTGCTAAGCTTTATTAGAGATGGTGCACTAATCAATCGGCCATGTGGGCCCAGAATTTGGTAGCTAAATATCTTCCTGACATTGAGCCCTACAACATACCCAGGCTCCCCCTAGAGGGAAGGGGATCGATGATATGGAGTACTCTCAAGCTTGGAGCTCAGCTTGTTAAACACGAGCTTTTCTAGATATGCAGCAGTGGGACGAAAGCACTTTTTTGGGAAGATGCTTGGGATGGGGCGCCTCCCATCCTTCATTCGCATCCGCACTTGCAGTCTCTTGCTAATGTATTCCATTCTGCCGGTTGGGACAGGGTGATGCATTGTAAAGAAAGCTTCAGCTTGGGCAGAACCAATGCTTTCAGATGGAAAACTCCCTCCGAATGGCCGCCAGGAGGTATGGAGGAGGAGAGGCGTGAATTATCCCATATCCTGAATGCCAGAGGTTGTAGCACTTTGCAAGGACAGGACGTTCTTGCCTGGGGGGTGATGCCTTTGGTTAGTATTCAATGGCTTCAAGTTATATGACTCTGTCTAAGCAACTCGCTAATGGCAGGCAGTTCCAGTGGGGCAAGAAAATTTGGAACCAGGTATCCTGGCCCAAATGTAATATTTTTCTTTGGGTCCTCACATACAACAGGTGTCTCACCTGGGAAAATCTTTGCAGACAAGGTTTTCAGGGACCTTCTATTTGTGTCTTATGTCGTAAAGAGGAGGAAACAGGGGCTCACCTTTTCTTTCAGTGCTCGTTTGCTAAACAGGTTTGGCATATGTGGTGGAATGCTTGGCAATCCCCTTGCTGGCATGTTTCGTCTTTGACTGAGTTCTGGAACAAATTGGGAGTCGCCCCTGCTAAAAGTTCTTTGTTGCAAACTGCCTGGGTGGTTGGTCCAACTTTCATTCTATGGAACTTGTGGCTGGAGAGAAACAGACGAGTTTTTAGAGGAGCACAGCTTGAGTCCAGAAGTCTATGGATAAACATCAGCAATGCTCTTCAGGAAATGATTCTCTTCAGGGGCGCGAACAGGGGCGAAGTGGACTCTGAAACTGTCAGAATTGGTCGGTGCCTGGGAATGGATTTAACCATAGGCTGCGCGCTTTTGACCAACAGCTGTGCATGGAAGGGTAGATCGATGGTGGCGCAGCCTGTTAACAGGAAGGGGCGTTGGACTCTTCTGGCAGCAGGGCTTTTAAAAGTGAACACGAACGGCTCCTCAAGGGGGAACCCAAGAGAGACAGGGATAGGAGGAGTTGGGCGAGACAGCACCGAAAACATTCATTTTCTTTTCTCAAGATACAAAGGTTGCTACACGAACAATTTAATGGAAGCTATGGCGATGCTGGAGGCAGTGAAACTCTACTATCAACGGGAATTCTTCAATGTTATTTGCGAATCAGATTCGCAAGTGGTGATCAATTTACTCAACAATCGTAACACTGGTAAGAGTGACTGGCATTTAAATTCTATTGTTCAACAAATTAAACATCACAGTACTTTTTTTAATTCTATTTCTTTCCAACACATTCCCCAGGAATGGAATGAGGTTGTGGACTCCCTTGCCAAGTGGGCCTCTGAGTATGGCTCCGACTGGAACATTTTCGAACCTGGAATGCTCCCGTTGGATTTACATCAAAAACTGGTTCATCTGGTGGACCAGGAGAAAGTCTTGTAATTGGCTCTTTTGATTCGTGACTAATAAATTTTTACCCCCTTTTTTAGTTTAAAAAAATAAAACTTTGGGAAGTAAGGGTAAATCTAGAATAAAAATAGGGAAATTTTGATCTAATTAAGGAAATTACTAACAAATAGAAGAAAGTGAAGAGATTTGATAAAGTAAGAATAATTATCGAGATAATTGAAACTTAGAGAAATTAGGATAAAATCTAAAAATAGAGTAAAATTAGGAAAAATTTGAAAAAATTAAGAAAATAAGAGAAATTAGATAAATTATAGAATATATGATAAATTATAAAAATTAGTGAAAGTTGAAGAAATTAAAATAGAAATAGATTAAAAATTAGGTCAAACTTGATAAATTTAGAGAAATTAGAGAAATAGATAAATCAGGATAAATTATAAAAATTAGTGAAATTTGAATAAATTAAAGTAAAAATAAATAAAATTATTATTATCTATAAATCTAATTTATTAATTTTTATAGTAATTATTATCTACATATGAATAGAAAAAAGTTTGAAAATTAAAAAAATGATATATGAAAATGTGTTGAAGAGGAAGAGATATAAAATAATTATGCTAGTAAATAGATAAGTAGTAAGATATTTTTTTAATTAATATTTAATGTTTGTAGATAAGTGAAAGTTTAATATTAAAATTTATAAAGAAGAGTCCAAAGATGATATTAAACTTTATAATTAGGTATTTTTGAAATATAATGTTACTTTTTTTTATTGGAAAGATTATGGAATGTGGCCAATTCATATATCACTAACAATACTTTATGATATATGGATATTTTGGAGGAGTTATATGATATACTTAACAATGATTTTCAATGTAGGTCTTCGGATTTTCACATTATCAAAAATTAATTTTGGATTTACTAATTAACATGTATTAAATGTGTTGATGTTACTTTTTAAGGCTCAGTGTATAGTTTTATAGATTTGAATTTTGTGTTTAAATATAAATTTAATATGTTAACATAAGGCATGTGTTACAATTCAAACACGATTAAAGAGTGCATTTATGCAAACCCCAATGAAACCAATATATACATGATTATATATAATCTGTAGGTCTCTTTATACATTTAAAAAATAATAATAATTTCATCAATAGTGCACATGATTGTATGTGTTTCATATCTTCCAGTTCACAATACATAAGGTATGCTAATGAAACATGATGATAGGTTTTGAATTTTATCTCATTATTCCATGATAAAATAAATTATTATTATAAATATTAGTGAATAACTTTTTATTCGCTTTTAATTGAGAAAAAAAAAAGTTTAAAATGATGATTGATATATATTATTTTTAAACTCAATTTTTTTAAAAATAATTTTATATGATATTGGATGTAAAATGTAATTTTTACGTTATGGTTTTTTATGTAATGTAAAATATAGTTTATTTTTAAGTATATTATTTTTTGTTATATTTAAATAATTATAAATTAATTTTATAATAATTTGATAAATAGATTAAAATTTTCAAAAACTTAAAGAAATGTTTGTAATGTGGCATATTGTCAATGTCTTTTCATTATGATGATCAACATCTCAAACTCATCCTTCACCAGTGTCACCATTACCTCTTTTCATCACATCCTTTTTCATTCCAAGAACCTCGTAGAAAAATTACTGGAACTAAATGACAAATTGTTTAATCATTCATTTGCACTCATCTAAGACATCCATTTGTGAACATCTACCGATATCGTGCACACCGCAACTTAATATCATAGGCCTAATTCTTAATTTTCTCCATCAATCAAGACAATCATGTGATGAGCTCCTTCAATAAGAATAAGAATAAATACACCAACTCCACCACAATTAAATAAATATCCCCATTTATTATTTGTAAAAAAATAAAAAATAAATTATATTTTTTAAAAAATTTGCTTATATTAACATATTCATTAACTACTATTATGGTATAATTTTAATATTTGATATTTAAAAATAATAATATTATTTTAATTATAAATATAATACTATTTAGTACAACTCTTGAAAGTCGTCATTTGAAAAAATAAATAAAAAAATCATATAAAATATTATCTTAATTTGAATATTTGATAATAATGGATTTTATTTTATTTATTTATTTAAATAAATCAAAATACAAAATTTGGTCTCCAATGCAAACATTTTTTCCTTATAAAAATAAATTAGATTTTTTTCACGAATGGTGCAAATCAAGCTAGATTTTCATCACTTTGCACCTTGAAATTAAAAAAGAAATGGGAGGACCACCTACCCTTAGGCACTCCTCCGTCGTCATGTTTGTTTGTTTTTGGTTTTTTTCCAAGGGTGGGAGAGATAATGAAAGGATAGTGCAATAGATAAAGAATAAGTTGAGAAAAATGTAAAAGGTCAAATATAAAATACAAAATGTAAAAGGTCAAATATGAAGGAGGAAATTCAACAAGATGGAAAGGGAAGAGGGAAGAGTTTATTTTAAGAAGAAATTGGAATAGGAAGAAGAGTATATAGATATCAAATATGTATAGCAAATAAAATATGGAGGAAAACTTCATAGATGGAAGAATGAAGGAATGTAAATTGTTTTCATTTAAAGAATAATTTTTTTAATGGAACAAACTTATTTATTTTTTAGAAAGAACAACAAACACGAATCCTAGAGAAACCTACTAAGAATTTCACAAAAAATAATTTACTTTCATACCAAAAACTAATGAGTATAAATATTATAAAAAAATAATAGTTAAAAAACCTAACAAAACTTTAAAGAAAATAACAAGAAGACATCTAGTAAAAATAGTAGTCATAAACCCTAGAACAAAGAATAGGTAGAAATCCAAGACCTACCCTATAGAAAATAGCAAGCACAAACCCTACAAAAATTGTACCAAGAATCTTATACAAAGTCCATTTTTTATTATTAAAAATAATAAGAAAATAAGTATGAGAAAAAATCATGCAAAAACTTGAGGGAAAACATGTAGAAAACATTACCCCTACTTAACAAAATAGGAAGTTAAAACTCTAGGAAAACCCGACTTAAAATAACAAGCAAAAACCCTACTTTTCATATTTATTAAAATATCTTTAATCAAATATACTTATTTATAAAAGATTTATAATTATAAAATGACAACTTTTTAATATTAGGGATGTACAAATAAGCAACCCTTTTACCATAAATCATTTTTTTAAAGGCATTGTATAATGCAAGTTGTGGTGAAACTAGTGTTTTTGAACACATCACATAAGTTATAAAATTGGAGTAATGTACCCATCAATACTACACCCATCATATGACCTACACCCCTCATATGACCTAAAGATTATATGTACATTGATATAATTTATATGAACTTCATCTTTCAAGTGTTTTGATTATCTACATGTGGTAAGATTACTAAGCTGACCCATTGTTTTTTATTTGCTTCAAGGGAGCAAAGAAGGTAAACATTGTATTTTATTTTATCATATTTTTAGTCATTTTATTATTTTAAATTTTATAATTTTTTAGAATTATAATTTAATAATTTTTTAATTTTATCTCTCATGTTAACCTTCTTTAGTATATTATGACCTCTTAAAGACATGTTTTTCAAGTTTTTTAGCCACAAGTTAAATTTTTATCATAATAGGACACTCTATGCACGCAATATTTTTCCTAGGCTATTATGCAATCCACTTTGCGACAGTGTTGACTCTCCTCGAGATGATAATGGGGATAAATATTGTTCCATCTCGCTTGTGTATTTTATGCCAAATTGACACTATTTTATAGGAAACCAATTTTCAACCCTTGAATCCAAAGAAGACATAGAGGACGGTGACAGAGAACTACTTATGGAAGACTTATCATAATGAATTTAATATTTTTAGGTCTCGCAGAGTCTTGTCATAAATTATCTATGTGTGCTACTTTTTAGTAGTTAGGGGTTTGGGTTTTATTTGTTTAGAGGAAGTTAATATTTCAAGGTTGCTTTTACAGACTAATCTAAATTGTATTTTTCTTGACGCATCTCACATTTCCACTTTGCATGGAGATGGATGTAGAGGCACTAGTATTTTCATTTTTATGAAAATTTCCACCTTCGTTGTTGCCTTGGTTGAAGACCAATCGCATCAATTTATTTGGGGTTTGGATGACATCATTGGCCAGTTCCTAGGGGTTCTCAACATTTACGCCCCAAATGATGGACTCGATAGATTAGTGTTATGGTGATGGCTTGTTGTTAATATGCCTTTTTCCACCTGGTTGACAATGTGTGGGAGAATGTGAAGCTTGGAATTTTTTTAAAAACTATTGTGGTTTAGTGGGGCCACTTATTTGACAGTGCATAGTGAATACTTCACCTTGTTTTAATTGATCCAACTATCATGTCAATGTTGATATGGCCCTCAAATGGCTAGACTATTTCATCCTTTCTGAGTAGCACGTGTTATCTTTTATTTTCTCTGATGGGAAAGTTATCACCATTTGTCCATAAATTTTCCTCTTAGACCATAGTCCCATCATTTGTAAAATGTAGTGTAATGGTGGTCATTTCAAGGTGCCACATAATCAAATTTTTAACACATCTATCCTCCATCACAAGCATATCATCTGTCGCATTGCCAGATTTTGCAACTTTATTCCACATTTACCTTATGTTATTAGTTTGATCAAATGGTAGAATGAGTCAATCACTCACACCACCACATGTTCCTCCTCCACTATGGTTTAAAAGTTCCCTGAGTCTAGAAGTGGGCTAATGGTGCTATGCTCAAGGAGTATCAAATAATCTCTTCTCTTATTTTATATAGTCCCTTTGATCTGCTACTTCAATGCATGGCAACTTATATAGAGCACAAGATAATATTTACAAGTAACCACACAACCAAATGGGCTTAAATTTGAGCTCAGTTACATTGGCTCAAAGTCAAAGACTGAGCCTGAAAAGATTTTTTCGAATCCCTCCACCACTTGGAATTCCAACGTCATTTCACTATTGGGTGACTGCATCCTATATAGTGAGTTATGTCTACCTAGACCATCCAACACACATATATCCTCCCCCGATACCCCATCCTCGATGAAGCCATTCACAGTGTTACATTTGCTTCTCCCCTCCTCGTTGAGAGGGTTGAGTCCATCATCACTACATAGGAAGTTTGTTACTGGTTCATCTTGGTGGAGCTTTTCTGTGTTGGGGAGTGGTTCGGTTGGAAGTGTTGTTCAACCACCTCCTAGTTGGGATATTACTATTTCTTTGGCTCCCGCATATCCTATTCAAGATAGTTGGGAGGTATTTGATCCTCCTTCTTTTGAGCCTTCCTTTTAAAGTGTCCAATTGCATAAAAATGATCCACCACCTCTTTTTGGTGCTATAACTTCTGCGTATATATTTACAATCTATGTTGTTTTAAATTCTTTGAATCTCTTATCACCATACTTTATAAGTCTAACTTTTTTATTGATGTGAACTAATTTTTCACTAATATGAAATATAAATTGTAAATTTTGACCAACCACCTTATTATTAGAACCAGCGTATATATACTATTAATGCGTGCCCATTGTAAATATGATTCTTTTAAAATACACCTTCAAAAAGTGTTCAACTTAAATAAAAACTACGTCTTACGAATATAATATCAGAGATCTCGTTTTAAAAACATATCAAAAGTACAATCAAAAAATATATCATGTTTTGAGATACGCTGACTTTTAATGTTTACAAGTACCAACAAACGTGATATTTTCTCCTTTAATATAAAATTATTATTTGATGTGGATCTTCACAAATTCGAATACACATCAATATTAAAAGTGGATACCAAAAAGTTAGACTCACATCCACATTACGACAAACAACTATATGCGTCTAATGTCACCAATGATGCGCCTAAAATATTTACGCTAGTCAACCCCACAATGACGGGCCTAAACCATTTACCGGCCTAAACCATTTACCGATAATCAAACCCAAACGGCAGTGTCCAAACAGTCAAATCACAGTCCCACATCTATAAAACATTAATTTTAGCTTTGATGCCAAAATTTAGGAGGCTTCCGCGAAAAAATGCTAGTAATGGCCAAACAGTCTATATATATTTCATCTTGCCAACTCCATACTCCCAAGTCTTGGGGGCATTCCCTTTTACAGATCCCAAAACAATTGGGGCACAGAATCAGGCTTCCCTGATTTCTGTCCACAATACCCATTTCGAATATATATCAAAATGAAGGTAAGTTCAGATTGCTGTACTGAACCTTCTTACTGATGTGAAAGTCCCAACTAATTGATAGCTCCCACATTTTTTTTTAATATGTAGAAAATGGTGTTTAAATTGCCCATCGAGGATGAGAAAAGAAAGAGAAAGGCGCTCAAGGTGATTGCAGGGGTTACAGGTATGATACCTCTTAAATTCTTTTAAACACCGAGTTTAAATTTATGTATTCCTGTACACAAACTGATGAATGTTTGTATTGCAGGGTTGGATTCTGTGACCGTGCACACGAAGGAAAGCAAGATAACTGTAGTTGGGGAACCAGACCCTGTAATTGTCACCACAAAACTCAGGAAATTTGGTTTTGGATGCACAGAATTGCTGACCGTGGCTCCAGCCAAAGAAGAGAAAAAAGAGGACGAGAAGAAGGATGCGAAGGAGCAAAAAAATCCAGAACCGCCGAGAGTTGTGTACGTGCACAGGCCTTATGAATACAGCGTTGTGAGTGACGAGAATACTAACGCCTGCACCATCTGCTGAATTCGTATGTAGGATTTTTAATATGGTTTTCAGCCTGTATCTCGCAATCTCTATCATAGCGGTTTTATAACAGCTGTGTGCTTTCCCAGCTATCATAGCGGTTTCCGTGACGAGAATCCTAATGCCTGCACCAGGTGCTGAATGCTTATGTAGGATTTTTTATATGTTTTTTAACCTCTATTTGATAATAGGAATCTGCTTGCCTCTGGTTACAATATGATTAGTTTGTTGGTGAGTCCAGAAATGAAATATCTGCATGACTGCATGCCTCTGGTTTGGATTATAGTATGAGAGATTAAGCAGTTGGTGAATTCTGAAATAAAACAGTATAATCGTATTGATTATCCATAAATTGATATAAAAAAAATGTAAATATGATTTGATAGCAGTAGGGATCTACTCTTATGTAAAATTTGAATGAATGATGTAATGTCATTGATGTTGGGATAATATATTGAATTTTTGAAGTCTATTTTATAACTTCTATTTATTTATGATGCCAATATATTGACATTTAGAGAAATTATATTATTATTAAGAACATACAAAACACCATACATAGACCTTTGATTTGATGAACCTTGGGAAGATACACATACAAAGTTCAATAACATGTCACATCTATCAATGCAATTTCAAATCATATCCTTTACTCCGGACAACCTTATGAGCTTGACCTTCTCTATCTTGTAGCTTATGTTCGTCCATGTTGTGAAAATATTAACATCTAGAATAATTAAAATCGGTTTGACAATATATAAAGAGGCCAAACTCAAACTCTTAGAAGAAAGGGCAAGGGCATAAAGAACATACAAGTGGTAAAATATTTCAACGTGCACTAGAGAGTGATGGTGAGTGGTGATAATAAGGTATTTCAGACGATACTATATACTAGGGCATTTATTTTATACACCAAACCTAGATTCAAGATAATAGTTGAATTTATGTGACCTACATCATTTATTGTAAAAGAGTTCGTAACTTACAAAATAATAACATATTTAATTTATCATTTTTTATTGTTAAAAATTGATGAAAATATCTTGAAATCTGATTTATATTAACACTGAAAAGTAATAAAATAAATCCCTTCTAAGATTCCTTAGAATATCAAGGAAACTCCTAGTTAACAATTATTCAAGGTGTGGCAAATGGCGAAGATCAAAAATAAAAGTCGGTCTTGGAAGAAGTGCAGTATATAGCATGTTAACCGAACTTATGGTTTCATTAAATAGCAATGATTACATATAAAGGAGATGATCATAGACAATTTCAAAAATCATGCTGTCGCTATCAAAGGCTTCGCCTATCAATGCAACAAAATGAGACGTCCGCAAGAATGCGTCGTTTGCAATGCTGGTTTTTGGGTTATGGTGTAGGGAATAATTGTTTAATTCGAAAAGTTCTTGCTTTAATGTAACTAGACCTATGTTGATCTCCATGATACGGGGCTATATTTGAAGCAATCCCTGTTTTGCTAGCCGTTCACAAAATGACACGTACTGTTAGATATTAACCAAATGACCATCTGCGACCCTTTTTGACCTCTATGATTAGGACATGTGGACTGCTGGTGTGGTCGTATGATGGTATTTACGTTTTTCCCATTAAAAATAACCTTAGTTGTTTTTTTTTTTTTTAAATAATAATAATAATAATTATTATTATTATTATTATTATTAATAATCAATAAAGGATCGTATTATTTTAATGCTGGAGGCGTTTTCATGGCCAGGTACTACCTATTTTTCGTTTAATCCACGATTTGCACTAAATAGAAATTTCATTTTATTTCGTTATTGACACGTGAATTAATGACCAACACGTAGTTTAATGCCATCAATTGGCTAAGATATGTCTTCGTTGAGTAACGATATAGTTGCAGAGATATTGAGGAGGATGGATGGCACCATGCTTGCAAGCACAATGGTTTTGTTTTCTAATTTGAGGCCCATTGCATTGGACTAATGGTTTTTGGAAAATGAGTGCAGCTCTCTTTGGCCTTCCAGACACAAATAGCAAGTCGAACAATTTATCTCTTCCTTGGGAGGATTCAGAAAATTTTATGGAGATTGCTTTCCCCTACACAATGTTTGCAAACACCCTGTTATCCATTCCTAAGGAATATTATCAAGAAATTTTCAATGTTGTTGGAGTATAATGGAGAGGAGAGTGATCACGATGCGGCTTCAATTTCAGTTTCAGTTTCATTTTGTACCTATGAACTTGTATCACTAGTGGACATTCACTACAATAACAAATCAATATATTCAAAAGTTATCATTGCACAGACGGTATGAGCCATTTTAATTGCAGGTCATCTTCTATCTTTCAAATGTACCCAATCCTAATAGACCTTCTTTGTAATTGTGATGGCACCATGCCTTCAATTTCAATTAATGAAATTGTGAAAGAAAAATATGGCGATTCAAGAAAAGCGGGCTTGCTAAACATAATGAGGCTAAGTCGGATCCTGATAAACACACGAACAAAAAGTGTTGTACATCTGTCAAATTAAAGACCTGTGCAACCACAATATTGACCTTCCAAAAAATAGCATTGGTGTTAGGTACAGAGACCCCCAACAACTCACCTATTTAATTTCCCTTAACCAACGTCGCCCATGGCAACCACCCCTCCTTAAAGCCACTCTGTGTGATGGTGTAAATGAATATAAATTCATTTATTAGTACAAATGCGCAAAGCAAGCCTGCAAACCAAGTGCAAGATTACATGTTAAGATGCATGAGCAGGTGCCATATCATGTTAGTTTCTTACAATACTTTGCGTATAGTATTATTGTGACAATTCTAAACATGTTAATCATAAATTGTTTTTCTTCTTTATTATAATTATCATAATGTACTATGGCACATTTACATTTATTTGACATTATTTCACATATCATATAAACATTTCTTATGTATAGACGGATGGTCCATTAGAGGCTTGAAGCCTTTTTTCAATCTCCATGTTAATCTTATATCTATTTCATGTTTATCTTTATTCATAATTAGGATTATTTAAAAAAAATTGGTATAATTTTTTAGAAAATATTTTAAATTAAGTAGGCTAATCCATTGAAGTTGATAATGCGTATCGAATTTTTCAATGTTTGAATTTGTTCTTCTATAAATAAACAAGTGATTGAAATTATCTAATTATCAAGAACTTAATAAATAATTATTAAACAATCATCTAGACATTTCTAAAACACTTCATTAGCACTTATAAAAATTTTAATTTTTCAATTTATAATATCTTAATAAACATTGGGAGATTTGTAAAATCAAATGAAAAAAATACTAACTTTATATACAAAGACCTCCAAACTAAAACCTTCCCAATTTTAATATTGTGGGATTTTCTCATTTTATAAAATTAAAATTTGAAGCATGCAAATTTAGGACTGAAGGAAATAGATCGAATGTAGGGACATAGAACTATAGATTCACTTCATCTATTGCAAGCCTCAAATAATGATGACAACCTCAAAAACTACTAAAGAACACTTGCTCACTGGAATGCCAAATTTTAAAACAGATAAGAGCTCCTTTATGCATCTCATATGCCTTATTTCTAATTGAAAATAGACACAACATATATAAAATTGCTCGTAATGATGATATGTTAAAAATAAATAATTATGACATACTCTAAAATTATCATGTCGATATGCATTGGAAGCCTATATTTTCACAATATTTTCTTCTAAAGTATATTTCCAAGTGAGCAACAAAAGTAGAGAGAAAATTTTAAAGTTATCACAATTGTTTTGTGCCTCTACAAGACCATGCATTGTTTATATACATCTCATTATTAACCCAAAAAAAATTGTTGCTTACCATGACAACAATGGACATGGGACATGCATGATTATATGGTATTCAATACAAGCATTCTGAATGCTATGAATACTTTGGCTAACTATGAGCTCTTGTTACGCAAAACTTTCTATTAGATTATAGAAATATTGAGAAATGGGAATAGATGCAAGGACTCATAGAAATAGAAGTATGGAAGTTATCTTAGCTTCATCCTAGTACTAACATTGAATTAAGTGATATTTAAATGTTGAGGTATCATTACTTTGATATTAACAATAGTTACAGTGAAATTGTTCTTCTTTCACAATCTTTACATTCAACCGCATAAATCATCTATTCAAAATATATGTTCTCTAACAAAAATGTATTACATATAAAATTATTTTTTAAAAAATTGACAGAATAATGATGAAAACATCATTAAAAATATCAATTGAATATATAACTAGAACAATTGATAATGTACATTCAACATGTTATGTATTCTTCTACAAGTACTCAAACATTCCCAAGTTGTTATTAATTGCTTGACTAGGCATAACATCTTTTCATCATAAATACACATAATATACATTAAAGGTATTTTTAACCTTCGAAGAGGAACTAAACATGTTTTGATACGAGTTTATTGATGAAATGGGATTTTTTTGGAATTTGTAATTTACTCCATCCATCATTGAATTCTTGAAAGGTATCATTAAATATTTATATTTGGGCATTATTTAATGTTTTGCTACCAAGTCACACTTCTAGTGATTTATAAATATAGATAATAAGGCCTTTTTAAATAGAGGCAATTGTAAACAGTTTTATCATCAAGCTATCAAGCAAATTGAAATGAAACGAGGAGAAGTATATTTGTTATGTGAATGTTGTAGCATTTAAGTGTTTCAGTGTGTCTTGTTATACTCTCAGATTAGTATCAGAGTTAGGGAAGCGAGCAGCGTAGCAGATCGTAGAACAAGAAGAAGAAAAATTGCAGGCTTAGAGCGATTACCTAGTCAGCCTGGGAAAAAGAGCAGTCAACGTGAAGGCAAGTTACAGCCAGTGTGGAAGAATATAGAGCCAGCTGAGCCATCCGTCGGTTGGAAACGCCCAAGTGGAGGAGACAAGCTGCTCAGGAAGAAAATATCGCAGTTTAAATCTCTGAGCCCGGTTTCATCAGAGCCAAAGCAGATCTGCGGATCTTCGCCCGGAGTTAAGCCGAAGCTTTTTCAACAGTTCCTCGAGGTGGAGTAGACCGTCGAACCAGTAGAGAAAGAGAATAATGTTGAGGGAGAAGCAAAGCTGTTGAATAGCAGCCAAGGCCGTACCCTGTGTTTGTCAGAAGAAAGAAAGTCAGCTGAACGTTGCAAAAAAACCAGCCATCTATGCAAATCGTAGGAGTTGTGTATCGAAGAATAATTGTGCCAACCATTCCACACTAAACAAGAGCGTGTTGGTTCAACCTTCAACAAGCCAAATGTGACCTGCGTTTCATTGGAGAAGTCGAGAGTCAAGTAGAGCCGTGGCTCACATTTAACCGGTTCATTTTTCAATGCACAAGTGACATCGGATCATGATTAAAAAATTAAAAAAGAGGGAGTGGTCACTACAACTAAGCAAGGCGCAATCACCATCTGCTATCACCTATGGAAAGGAAGTTAGGAGTTTATTCAAGTCCGTCGCATGGCCAAAGCAGACGGAAGAAATTGGCAAGGTCTGCCAACATTTGACAGACAAAACTACGATATCTGAGCAAAGAAGATGACGATATTGGTGGCAAATGATTTATGGGAGTGTGTGATAACTGACTTCACAAATGTGGCCGATCAAGCAACGTACAATGTATTGTTAAATGCTCAAATGACCCAGTTGAAGGAGAATCAAAGGAAGGATGTGAAAGCATGGAATTTGATAGAGACGATAATGGTAGAAGCCAATATTTGAAAATTGCAGCAGCAAACTATATGAAGGAAGCATGGGAGAGCCTTCAAAATTTATACAGAGGTAATGATAAGGTACGATTAGTAAATCTCCAATTTCTTAGAAGAGAATTTGAAACGTTGCAAATGAATAACAATGAGTCTATTTCTGAGTTTCATACTAGGATCTCTAGTTTAACCAATCAATTAAAAATTAATGGTGAAACTATAGTAGACCAAATGATAGTTGAAAAGATTCTTAGGATTTTGCCCATGAGATATGATCCAATTGTTATAGCTATTGAGGAGGCCAAAGACCTCTCAACAATTATAGTGGATGAGTTAATGGGTTCTTTACAAACCCACGAGTAACGGTTGAATAGATTTGGACCTTCTTCCCTAGAGCAAGCCTTCAAGGCTTAGACCAGTTTCAGAGAAATTGAGAGAGGAATAAAAAAAGTAGTAGCTTCAGAAGTAGAGGAAGAGAAAGAATCTACTATGCTAGATCAAGTTCAGACAGTCAAGAAGGAGCAAACAACTCCCAATTAGATTTTCAAGACAAGAAGAGGAGTAGTACATCAAATCAAAGGTATGATAAAAGTAATATTCACTACTATTATTGTCATAAATATGATTATTTTGCTAGTGAGTGCAAAAAAAAAAAACATAACCAGTCAAGGCTAAGTGCAAATGTAGCCATTGAGAATGTAAGTGAAACTAAACATTTGCCAAACATATTCATTATATGCTATGGTATTGATCAAAGTAATCTTGAGGTATGGTATTTGCATAGTGCGTATAGTAACCACATGAATGGTAATGAGAACTTATTTTCCTCCATTGATAAGAATATTCAGTCAAATATTAAGATGGGAACATGAAAAAGTTCATGTTGATGGCAGAAGGACTGTCATTATCTACACCAAACAAGGTGAAAGGAAAGCAATCCAATATGTCTACTATGCTCCAAATCTAAAACACAATGTATTAAGTATTGGATAGTTGGCTCAAAAAGGATATGGAGTCCTAATAGAGAATGGAGAATGCACAATCTAAATGATTAGGAAGGAAACAAGAACATTAGAGTTATAATTCAAATGATAAGAAACTTCATGTTTCCTCTCAAGATGCAAATTGATCCTCTCAAGAGTATACCAGTACTACATCAAGCAACCTTCAAGATAGTGATCAAAGACACATATAGACTCTAGCATTTGAGGTATGGGAATTTTTTCTTTTTTAGATTAAATCTTTTATTTAAGAATAATATGGTTATAGATCTACCAAGAATAGTAGAACTTGAAAGAAAATGTGAGGCATGCATTCTAGGAAAATAACATAGGTAACCCTTTCATTCAGGGATGTCTAGGCGGGCAAAAACACCTTTGAAATTGGTGCACTCATATTTGTGTGGTCCAATGAAAACTCTCACTCACTCTAAGAATGCATATTTCTTAACCTTCATAGATGATTATAGCTTGAAGACTTGGATTTATTTCTTACAGAATAAGTCTGAGACTTTTGAGAAATTCAAGTGGTTTAAGGCATCGGTTGAGAAACAAAGTGGATATTTCATCAAATCCCTGAGATTAGATAGAGAGGGAGAGTATGTCTCTAAATAATTTATATTTTTTTTCAAGAATGGATGAATTGAAAAGTAGTTCATAGCTAGATACACTCCACAGCCAAATGGAGTGGTAGAAAGGAAAAATAGGACCATCCAAGAGATGGTTGAAAACATGTTGAAAGCCAAGGGACTTTCAAGAGAATATTGGGGTGAATCTGTAGCAACAATAATGTATTTATTAAATAATGTAGTCATATAAAATATTAAAATTGGTAACTTGAGTGTGGCTTATGACACCTAAACCATAGGTCTTTCTTGCATGCTACCATAACCCTTCTAGATACCTTTTTACTTATTCCTAATCATTTCAAGTTTTTCAAATGGTCATTCCACCTTAGTCGAGTAGTATCTTTCCAGCCATTCCTATCCTCCCAAGTCCCACACCTGTAGGATAGGAGCACCCAACTTGGATTATAGCACTGGACCTTAGGGTGTCCTATTTCGACACTCTTATCTAGTTACATTTTGAGCTCCAATGGTTATTTCCTTTCAGTTCCTATCCTTCATCTTGTCAGGCTAACACAAATACATTTGACCCATGACCAATAGATCTTTATAAAATCTCATTCAAAATTTATTTAGAAGGAGGTTGGCAAATATTACAAATTAAGCAAGAATACATGCAAAACCACTAAAGCAAATTTCCCTATTATCTATCCTAAAATACATCTAAAAATATATCCAAATCCTCATATCAGTCCCTAGCCATCTCAAACACACCTAGTTTAGCATTTTTGCATCTGTATTACACTATTTCACAAAGCATATTAAGTGGGAGAACTAAATATGGCTTGATCACTCTCTGAAGTATTGGTATGTAGGTAGCATGTCCACACAAGGGGTGTGGATACACATTCAATGCATCTTACACACACTAACTCCCCTTCTTTATCAAAGTTTATCAAAGCATAATGAAGTCTAGGGTTTGAAAATTAAATTGTCTCTACAAGAATTTTCATAGACTTTCAATAGTCAAGATTTCACAAGCATGCTTACACAAGGATAATGAACAAAACCCAAAAGACTTAGCTCTCTGTGAGTAATTTGGATAATAGCGGTAGAACAAGATAATAACGGTAGAACAAGATAATAGTATCAGACTCTAGGGTGTCCTATTTCAGTGTTGTTGTCCTTTCATAAAATAAAAGCTAGATCCTGATTTGTAACACTATCCCAATCCTGCACAGCTAATATCAAACCTTATAACAGCTATTTCAATTCATTTTAATCTAAGTCTTATTTTCTCTATATTTATTGCTATTTATAAAAAGGTTAAAAATACAAATAAATTATACAAATAGTGGTTAAATTATTGTAATATTATTTACTTATTTATTGTTCCAAACCCTTAACTAAATTAGGAATAAAACTCCAATATTCTCAAAAAAATTTAAACCATTTGGTGAACCCGACTTCATTTGTGCATAAAAACCTTAGAAACCCTAGGAAAAACTCTTTGTTGATTTTTCTAATTTATTTTTATTTTTCATACATATTAAAAATTAGAATTTCCATTTAATTTTTAAAATTTACCTTAGTAATTTTAAAAATTATTTTTATTTAAACCTTAGTTTCCTATACTAGGTCCCAATTTTTTCTAATATTTTTTTATTTTTTCAGCATATTTAAAATTAAAAATTCATATTAAATTTTTAAATTTACCTTAGTAATTTTAAAAATAATTTCATTTAAACCCTAATTGCCTATACTGGATCCTGATATTTTTTTAGTATTTTTCTAATTTTTTTCCTACATATTTAAATCAAAATTTCCTTCACAAATCCAAAACGCTAGGCACCTTTAGGATTTTTCCTTCATATTTTTTGTGCAAAAATTCAATTTAAAATTCCTAATTTTTTACAATTATTTTATTCAAAATTATTTTAGAATTTAAATTATTGTAATAATTTTTAAAAATTCTAAAACCCCAACCCAAAACCCTATATTTCCAAACTAGGTCCTCAAACCCCAAGCCTTCCTTCCTTACAATTTTTAGATAAAATTTTTCAAATTTTTGCAAATTGTTTAAAGTATCAAAAATATTTTCAAAATCCCTATGTTAGTAGTTATTCTTGCATTTATTTGCTTAATAGTAGTTTTACATATTCTCTTTAGCGAAAGAAATAAAATAGCCACTAAAACACTTCTTCCCTCTCATCCCATAGATCAATTTCTATTTTTTTCTAATAATTATGATAATAAATGGATAAATCTGGAAAATTGCACATTAGCTAAAAATGTGAAAAATGACTTGATTTAAAATGAAGATAATTACTATTATTGTAATGAGGAATATGATGATACATATGAAAGTGATAGTGAAGAAAAAGTAGATGCATTTTCTTCTCTCAAACCTATCTTTTTTCTTCCCTCTTCTAAAGAAAATTATTTTGATACATGGGAAAGGTACTTTTTACCTCATTCTCCTAGGCACAATGTATCAATGAATAAAATAGTCATGAATTTTCAAGTGAACTTCTCATTGGTGATAACTTACTTCCACTTGAACCTAATCTATCTCTCTCTTTTGCTACTTATATGTTCAAATTAAAACAATATAAACACAATAGAATCAAATTACCATGCATAATTAAAATGATACATGTCACGTTTTTAACTCTACTTTGTCATCTCAAACAATGACAAAAGAATGTTTAAATGATAACTCTCTTACTATTACTTATCATATTGCAAATGAAAATAATGCATACACTCCATTCAAGGATAACATAGATGCACATAGTATTCCAATTTTACATGAAAATTTATCACATATTAGAAAAGAATTAACGTCTTTTCTCACCCCTCTCCCTAGTGATGATAGAAGTGATAATGAGTATGATAGTGAACATGCAAATAAATATGAAAATGAGAATGAATATGAATAAAAATCTGATTATGATAATACATGAAATAATGATTATTATTATGTACGTAGTGAAGAAGAACATGGATCTCATGATTCTAACTCTTCTCTCATACCTTCTCACAAACATAATGCATTACAAAATGTTGCTTCTACTTCTATACATGATTCTATTTCAAATGATGCACATGTTAATGATAACGTCACATCTTCTACTCAATTAGAATTTGATTCACTAAATACTAAAAATACCAATGAATCTCCCAAGCCACCCCTACTACAGAAGCACATGTTTCTCACTATTCACCCAAAGAGAATGGTAGCCCACATCCCTCTACTAAAGTCCAAGTTACCATTCCTCCAAAGGTTCAAGTGAGCACACCCCCTCTCTATGATCCAATTGCTAAATGCAACATTCCCATGGCTAAAATAAATGATCAAATTCAATGATTAAATAAACCACTTAAGGATACTAATATACCGTCCTAGGAGATTATTTATTTAATGTATACAATTGGTGAATGAAAACACCAAGTACACCTGATTACTTTGGAAAATAAGGGTTAAAAGTCTTGGATGGATGCCAATGACTTGCATGGTAACCTTATTTTGAATACATTTGTCAAAACTTCATTGCCTAAGAATTTTTAGATACCATCATTACCTAAATTTGATGGAACTAAAAATCCATTCGTACACCTTTAGGGTTTTTAAAATTCTTTTCCATATCATGCGAGTCTTTTGATTTTACTTAAGTTATTCCAGCATACATTAGTGGGTAATGTACAAAATCAGTTCTTTCATATCCTCCCTATTATTTCCTTGCACACATATGATGACTTGGAGGAGGCATTTCTGAGATATTACATAGAAAACATGGGCCCTTGTGTTACATATGAGAAACTTGTCACATTGCATCAGAATTTTTTAGAGCTAGTTAGTAATTATATCTTACGATTCAAGACTCAAATGCTATGATTGATCTATAAACCAACAAATATAGAAATTTAGCATATATTTATTAAGGGGGTTCACCAACTCCTCTTAGAGCATCTATTATATTATATAGAGTCCTCTTTTTGGCACTTATGTTATATAATTTTAGGCTTGGAGAAGAAATTGGGATTGATTGACATAAATTTAGTTGATCGGCTTACTCTGGATTTCACAAGCATTACCTCCATCTACTGCCTCCTTGTACACAACATCCACCATATCTTAAACAAGATAGGAGTCCACAAAAAAAAAAAAAACTAGTTCAGAATAGAGAGTCAGTCTCCAGAACACTAGAGAGGGATAACCCATATGTCATACTATCAGTACTACTTGATAAGAAGTTAATCACATTGCTTTATACTCATTGACAAGATCCACATCTCTTACATAGATATCTACATCGACCCTTTTGTAATTATCATCATATTCATGGACATAGAGATAATGATTTTTATGGGCTCAGGGATTGCATTAACAAATGTGTTCATAATGGCATCATAGCACTCACATTAGGGGCACCAAGATTTCCTCCATCATGAATCCATAAACCACATTCCTCCACAACTACATCAACCTAGGACATTCCTTCCCAAGAATCATCGATTACTCATCATGAGAGTAATAGGTTTTATAAGATAGAGCCTCATAGGAAATCTCCTATCCCACCTACTCAGAGGGTTTAGAGACCAGTACAGTGAGAGCAACTTATATATAGTAGTATAGTTTGTGGAGTACATAGTGCAGTTATGTATACATATTCAACATAGTCATAGGCACCAAAGCAATGTTTTCAAGGTCCTATCTCATATAGTAACTTGATATGGTTAAGATTAGATGAACCTATGTTATAGAGTACCACTCTAGGTTGATATTCACTACAACTCTGTTTTCAGGTTCCAATCTCATGTAGCAACCTGTTACGATTAAGATTAGATGAACCCATATTGCAGAGTACCAATTTAGATAGATATTCATTACAAATGAGTTTTTAAGGACCTATTTCACATAACAACCCACTACGATTAAGATTAGATGATCCCCCATCATAGGTTACAGTTCCATATCGATCTATTGCTCAGTCATATACATCACAATATAGGCCACAAGTTGTTATTTCATGTAACAATCCACTACGATTGTGGATAGATGAGCCTCCTTCACAACACATAGTTTTAGTTGTGCATCCATTGAGGTTGCATCTTATATAATCTCCATGTATAGCTATAATTAGTATACCACATATAGCATTAGATACAAGGCATGTTTCTACACAGTGTGAGTAGTATGGCTACTTGTTCAGTTGGCCATCAGGATTCAAATAGTGATACAAAAGCCATGGGTTTGATATGCATAAAGTAATATCTTACATCCCCTTCTACTAACATTCCTAGTTATAGCTATAGTATTCACACCCAGGGCAATGCCAATCATGTCTCATGCCTCTACACATAAATCACACTTTCAGAGAGCTTCTTCTACTACTAGATGGGTCTCTAAGATCCTTAAGTTGCATCCACTTCTCAGAGGTATAGGGGAACCCCATAGTCAATTTCCACTATAGACATTTTAGATCATATATAACATACGTTGTTTTTAGATTCATAGTCTCAACCCTTCCATCATGTTTCAAGATCATGCATGATTCATTTCCTTCATATAGGACACCATGATAGGGAGTCTCTCATGAGACTGATTAGTTAGTATCATTTCTTCTTAGTCTTTTTTGTACATAACTTTTTTTTCAATTTTATTATACATAATTTCCTTATGATTGATTATACATAGCTCACATATTCCAAAAATACCAAAAGCAATATAAAATTAAAAAAAAAAAAAAAACATTAAAATATGTCAAAATATAAAAACATATAAAATATTTAAAAATACAAAAAGATTCAAATAATTCAAAAACACCAAAAATATTTCAACTATATGCATCATCCATGCTTTACATTTCTACTACCATGTTAGCTTTACATTTGTTGTTATATGCTATTATTTGTCAATTTACATACATTACCATGCTTCACTTGATCTTATTTGAGTGTGTGTAGTGACATCCAGATCCTTGATTGTTTTAGTCTACCCATTGAGGGGGTATCCTACATCTATATTCGAGACATACATCGACATATCTACCCATCGGGGGCATCTTCTACATGACTACACCATCCAAGTTATGTCATTCCTACACCACACACTCTAGTTATCATGATGATATACATTACTTATTAGCTTACATAGATTATTCTATTAACATTTACTAGTATATATCACTTGTGTATCTCTTAGCATCTACCTAGTCTTGTACTACATGTTATGCATACTTTCACTTCTTTCTTTGATTAGTTAGATGTGATTGTATTTTACAGAATTTACATGTTTTCCTTTCTTGCTTTACATATCTAGATGTGATTGAATTTCTCAGTTCCTATTTTATATCTTGTGTGTGCCTTATGACATTTTCCAATGTCCTTTGCTTGTACTCTTCTATGTGATTGTGGCCCTTGTACCAACCTTTCTTGTTTTAATTTTATATGTATATGGCATTTGAGCATGCCTTGTATGCTTGCTTCCTAGTTTGAGTGACATGTGCCTATTTCCCTTATTTTCTTGACCCCTTGGCCACTTTTTAATGCTTCGTGCTTCTTACTTTATGTGCTTGTTTGCTTCTCAATTGATTACAATGCCATTATCCATATCATACATTCTCTTGCTTTCTTGGATGTCATGATGTTCTCCATCCCTCCTTACCAAAGAATAACTAACTTGACTTCCAATTCTAGTTCACTATATTGCACATGTTATTACATTGTTACATCTATCTAGGCATACCCATGTTGATCTAACAATATCCATTACAAACTATGTTATATCTTGAGATATATTTTCAATTATCATTGTTATATCATGTATTTTCATAGCATAACACACTTGTAGGGCTCTTTTTTTTAGGATATTCATTGTAGGTTCTTCATTCCTACCTTCAGAAGATGGGGTAACAAATAGGGGTTTTTGGCATAGAGATTATAGCCTCCAATCAGTCAAAAATTAGTTTTGGAAGCACCCAAAATAGTATTCAAACTTCAAACTAGGTAGAATGGACCAGATAAATAGTGATAATTATAGAACAACATTTAGAATTAACATAGGAAAAGAGCACCAAGTTTGGACTACAATGTCAGACAATAGGGTGTCCCATTTTGATGTTCCTATCCAAATAGTAAAAACCCATATTTTTTAGAAATAAATAGAAAGGTAAGACTAATTACAATTTTTTCAGTAATAGTTTAGTTCAAAATCAATAGTTTTTTTTTTTTTAATAAATAATCTTGATATAGGGGGCATCATGTGCAGCATGATGGATCTCACTTCTAATTTTAGATATGGTATTTGGTATAACTTCTAGATTAGAATCCATGTTATAGACACCAATGATTAGGGGCAAAGTGCACAACACATTTACTTTCTCTTCTTTATAGTTTATGGCATTACCTAGGAATTCTTAGTAGTTATGTGCTTTATTCCATTTACAAGTGGTTGGCATCATTCTTGAATAGCTTACACATAAGCCTATTGTATAGTTTTGGAGTGGCTTTCATACAACCCTAATCTCAACCTTTTACGAGTGGCCAAGAGTGGTCTAGTTTCTAGTACACATCAAGCTATCCATGCCACATTTGTAGATTACAAAACATTCATGGGCTTAAGAAGCCATCTCATATGACACATATTTCATACCAATATTATTTCATAACTTCACTTCACAGAGTGGTGATAGAGCCAAAAGACTAGCTAGCCTTTGTATTCTTGAGCCACCTACTTAGAGAGATTGGAAACAGAATCCAAACATCTATTAACACATTCATGATCACATATCTTCACTTAGTGGTCGATGATGGAGTCAAAGCGCCAGCCTTTACATTCTTGAGCCACTCTTAGGGAATTAAGCACTCAGCTTTGTTCATGATATTACTTTTGGTATAACATCATTCAACACATACCCAACATCACTCAGCATCATAAAAAGTTTTATATTGGTTCAAATACCCGATGAGGTATATTAATTCATTTATCTTCCTCTCTCTTTTACCTAAATTTTTATACATTTTTATTTTAGGCATAGTGTGTCTAATAAGAATTGATCTATTCCTAATTTTCTTTTATAGATTTACACTTCACAACATGCTCTCTCTATGTACACCTGACATCACACAATTTCATGAGATTTACCCTTGCAGATAAGTTTAGGTATGTTTTCTACTTTTCCTTTATCCTATTATTTCACTTTACTACATCACTAAAATAAAAGGGGTACAAATGTAGTCATATAAAATGTCAAAATTGGTAACTTGAGTGTGGCTTATGACACCCAACCCATAGGTCTTTTTTTCATGCTCCCATGACCCTTATAGACACCTTTTCATTTATTCCCAATCATCTAGAGCTTTCCAAATGGTCATTACACCTTTATCAGACAACATTTCCTAGGTTAATCCTATCCCCCTAAAACCCACGTCTATAAGACACGAGTGCCCAACTTGGACTATAGTGTTGGAACCTAAGGTGTCATATTTCAACACTCCTATCCAATTATATTTTAATCTCTAATTGTTATTTCCTTCTGGTTCCTATCCTTCATCTTGTCAGCCTAAGATGAATAAATTCGACCCATGACCAATAGATCTCTATAAAATCCCATTCAATGTTCATTTAGAAAGTAGTTGGAAAATATTACAAAGCAAGAAAGAATGTAAACAAAACCACTAAGACAAATTTCCCTATTCTCTGCATACAATAATCTAATAAAGATACAAGTATGTCCAAATCCTTATACCAATCCATAGACACCTCAAGCACACCCAACTTATTATTTTTTCATCTACATTACACTATTACATAAAGCACATTAGTGGGAGAACTATATATGGTTTGATCCCTCTTTAAAGTATTGGTATGTAGGTAGTGATTACAAACAAGGGGTGTAGATACACGTTTAGTGCATATTACACACACTAACTCCCTCTTCTTTCTCAAAGTTTATCAAAGCATAATGAAGTCTAGGGTTTGAAGATTAAATCATCTCTACAAGGAGTTTAGTAGGCATTCAGTAGTTGAGATTTCATAGGTAGGCTCACATAGGGACAACAAATAAAACTAAAAAAACTCAAGTCTTTGTGAGTAGTTTAGACAACAACGATAGAAGAGGATAATAGCGTTAGACTCTAGGGTGTCTTATCTAGGTGTTCCTATCCTTTCACAAAATGAAATCCAAATCTTGATTTGTGACAATGTCCCAGTCTTTCATATCCAATATCAGACCCTACAATAGTTGTCTCAATTTATTTTAAGCTAAGTCTTATTTTCTCTATATTTATTACTATTTATAAAAAGGTTAAAAACATAAATAAATTATACAAATTAGTGGTTAAATTATTATAATATTATTTACTAATTTATTGTTCTAGAGCCTTAACTAAATTAGGACTAAAACTCCAATATTCCCAAAAATGTTAAATCAAATAGGCGTCCCGTAAAGACTATTCAAAATAAGACTCCACAAGAAACATCAACAAATAGAAAGTATAGTGTTAATCATCTAGGAATATTTTGTTGTGTGACATATCCACATGTGCCAAAGGAAAAGAGTCATAAATTTTATGATAAAGGAGAGAAGTGTATCATCATTGGATATTGCGAAGACATTAAAGTATATAGATTATTCAACCCTATTAAAAATAAGGTTGTGATTATCATGGACATCAAATTCATTGATAATGAATCATGGGATGACACCATTGACACTACCTTGGGTATCTTAGAAATGATACTCATAGATAATGGAAATGAGAATTCTCAAATTTAACAAGTCATAGATTATCAAGGTGAACCATTAATAATACCTCCATCACTTTCACAACATACTCCTCAATCAAGAAACTCTATTATTAGTTCAAATCCAAATCTTACTTCCATTATGCCTATAAAGACAAGGAGCTTGAGAGAGAGATATGAAACTCAAGGTATGATGATCTTAATGAAAATTTCTTTTTTGATTTATTTTCTCAAGATGAACTTATATTTTTTGAAGAAGCATATAAACAAGAGAAATGGTGTAAGGCCATGGATGAGGAAATAGATGCAATAAAAAGAAACAAAGCATGTGAGTTATCTAATTTACCCAAGGGTAAACAAGGGATTGGAGTAAAGTGGGTCGACATGGCCAAGAGTAAAATAAGAGGTAAAATTGATAGGTACAAATCAATTTTGGTTGTTAAGGGTTAAAAATAACAACATGGTAGCGACTATGATGAGACTTATGCCCCTATTGTAATAATTGAAACTGTATAGGGTGTTTTAGCAATAGTTGCCCAACACAATTGGAAGGTATATCAAATGGATGTGAAATTTGCCTTCTTAAATAGATTACTCAAATAAGAAATCTATACTGATCAACCACTTGGATATGAAGTACCAAGAAAAGAAAACAAGGTGTATAGGCTCAATAAATCACTCTATGGGTTTAAGGAAGCACTAAGGACTTGGTATAGTAGAAATGATTCATACTTTACTAGTAATGGTTTTGACAAAAGTAGTAGCCAGTCCATACTTTACATCAAGGAGAGCCATGTTAAGATTTTTATTGATTTTTTACATGTAGATGATTTAATTTTCACAAGAAATGATGATGATTGTATTTTTGAGTTCAAAGAAGCAATGAAAAGGGAATTTGAAATGATAGACTTGGGTTTGTCAAGGTATTTCTTGATATAAAATTACAACAGATGGATTAAACCATATTCATATCTCAGTCTAAGTATGATTCACAAGTCTTGAAGATATTTAAAATGTTTAAAAGTAATCTTGCCTCAACACCAACCACTACAAGCCTCAAATTGAGTAAGGAAGATTACAACAATGAGGTGAATTCAAACTTATATAAGAACATGGTGGGTATCCTCATGTATTTGATAGTATCTAGGCCTGATATAATATATGCATTAAGTTTCATTTCTAGATTTATGGAAACACCTAAGGATACACATTGGCAATCAATTAAGATAATTTTGATATATGTCAGTGAAACCAAGAAATATGGCATTCTTTATAACGCATCAAGTGATTTTGATTTATTTGGCTATACAAATAATGATTGGGTAGGTAGCTATGCCAAAGATACTATATTTTATTTATAAGTATGTGTGTCAAACATTTTGTCAACATAAGAACACCCAAAATGTATTAAATTCATATGAAATCAAACTGCAATGGTAATCTAATATAACTGTCACACTAGACATTATCTTCTTACACCTTGATGAAAACATTAAAGATGTAAATATGGCATTAAATACTTATGTTAAAGTTGTGAACATGCAACTTAGATATATCAATGCAAAACAAAGTCACCAACATATATTTAATAAACTTCAAAATTAAAAAATTAATTACAAATGTATTCATATGCATTGGATAATAGATTATGATAAAAACCAACTTATGCATATTGGAATGGCTCATAGATTCTACACTTGGAGAGGTTATAAGTTAAAACTTATGACTTCTATTAAAACTTTCTTTGGTCACTATGCAAAAACCAACACAACACTTAAAAAAGTGATGAAAAATTTATTGTTCCAATGTTGATGATCCATGCTTTCTCATAAAAAATGAAATAATTAAAACTGATACTTAAAAATAATTATGAATAAATTGTAAAGTGGGTTTATCATCACACCAAATAAGGTGAGGTTACATGTTCATAGAGAAATAACACTACTTTACAATGCAGATATAAAGCCCCATGGCCATTACAAGCTACTTCAATCATGATAATTAATTGCATTGGCCACAAAAACTACATGCTGGTCCAAAATTATGAAAGAGTAAACATCCACAATCCAAGAATAATTTTAATATGGTGTGAAAATGTCGACAAGTTGAGATAATAAAAATAAAGGTGCTCAAGGTGATTCCATGGGTTATAGGTATGATACCTCTTTAATTATTTTAAAAATTGAGTTTAAATTTATGTATTTGGTATACAATATGATGAATATTTGTATCACAAGGGTAGATTATGTGACTATGCACATGAAAGAAAATAAGATAAATATAGTTGGGGAAGCAGATCCTATGTTTGTCATCACAAAACTCAAGAAATTTGGTTTTGGATGCACATAATTGTTGACTGTGGGTCCAACCAAAAAAGAGAAAAAAGAGGATGAGGAGGATGATGGGAACAAGGTGTAAAAAATATAGAACCTCCAAGAGTTATGTATGTGTAATAGCCTTACGAATACAACATTTTCATTGACTAGAATTATTATTCTTGAACCATCTAATAAATGCTTATGTAGGATATTTTATATGTATTTTAACCTCTATTTCATTATAGGAATTTTCATGCCTCTCATTATAATATTAAAGTAACTTATTGGTGAATGTAGAAACAAAACATCTGCATGCTTCAAGTGTTACAGTATGAGAATATTTTTGGTGAACTTTGAAAACAAATAGTACATTTGTATATTTCTATTGATTTTTCAGAAATTAATATAAATTTTTTTAAATATGCAATGATTTAACGATTGATTAATTAAATATATCAAAAAAAATGTCTTCACTAATTTTAACTTTATTAAGATTCATTCATGATGTGTAAATGGTGAAGAAATAAATTACATAAAAAGAGATTATCATAGACACTTTGAAAATTCATTCTATTACTATCAAAGGCTTTGCTTATTAAGGTAGTAAAATGAGAAATCCATTTTAGTGTTGGATATTATTTTCTACATATTTAATTATTGTGGATTATTCTTACACATGGAGTTTTCATACACTTATGGAGTTGTCTTATTTAGGTGTATTTAGTCATATGGTTGACCACCCTTATTAGTTAGTGTGAGTTACTATTTAATTAGTTATTCTGAGTATGGGGAGTTAAATTCCATTCTTAGGTATTTGACCACTTTTTAGGGAGGATTTACATATCCACTCTCCTATTTTTAGATATTCATTTGTGATATATTTCAATTGAGTGTGTTGGATGGATTGATTCTAACTTTAAATTATTCTCATTTTGATTCACTCCAAACTATTTTATGCAATTACTTGATTCTTGCTCAAACTGGTGCATTCGATTGATCCAGTGTTCTTGGTGAACACTCTGATAGTCCATAATAATGCTTCATTTTCAATACTATTTTTGGGTTTTTGGATTATGATTTAGGAATAATTATTTACTTCCATTTTTTTTCCTTTAAATTTCACTAAATATAAATGGTTATCCATATCATGGAGCTATATTTGATGGATGTATAACCTCCCTTTTTTGGGTGGATCATGAAAAATAAATAATAAAGAATCATATTTGTATTATGCTAGATAAATTTATTATCACATATTTTCCATATATTCATCTCTTACAATACATTTGTCTCACATTCCCATCTGATTTCCACTATATCTAGGGTTATTACAGTTAATATTAGTTTTGCTAGATTTTTTTAGGTTGTTCAAAAAATGACATGTATAGTTAGGAATTACCCAGATGACTAATTGTGACCCTTTGTCACCTCTATGATCATAATGTGTGGACTATTGATGTGGTTTTATAATCATAATTATGTTTTTTCATAAAATTTAACCAACTTTTCTTTTTGAGTGGATCATGAAAAATAAATAATAAAGGATCATATTATATTTATGTTTAAGGTATTTTAATGGCTAGGCTATTACCTATTTTTTGTCTAATCCATGATCAACACTAAATAAACATTTCATTTTAATTCTTTATTAACACATGAATTAATGACTAACATGTAGTGTTTGTGAAATTTTTAGTGATCTTTTCTTGGGTAAAATTTATTGTTAATTTTTTTTTGTTTTAATAATATTAATATTAATATGGTGAGTGGTGATGATGATGATGGTGTTAGTGATGGAAAAAGGGTACACTAGAAATGAAAGAGAAACAAGGAAGGAAGTAGAGAGATTTGATGGCTCCTAAACACAATAATAGGGGGTGTGGCCTCTAAAAAAAAGAAGGTGTTGGATACAGAAGGTCTAGAAGATGATGACAATGTGGGTTGATAAGGTAGTGATTCAAGTTTGGGTGGTGGTTTTAGGTCAATACATGAATCAGAGAAACTTAAGAAGGTCTCATATAACAAAGCACTAGTGTTTTCAGTTTATAAAAATATGACAAATCCATTTTATTTGTGTGGGGACTTATGAAAATTAATTATCATAAATTCAAACCCTAATTTCACACCTCATCTAGTTCAGAGGTAGACCCTCACAAGTTTTGAGTCAAACAAGAGCACATTGATGAAGGACATAACCATGACTTATCTTAAGGTGAGATTTAAATTTGAAAGGAATATTTAGGCTTATTTTGAGCTAGCTTGCTTAAGGGATGTCCCCATGAGTTTTTCTAATGATTCCCCCATTTAGAGGTCAATGATGAGGATATCTTAGCCATTGACAAAGGTACTAGGTGTAAAATGCTTATTTATATATGTTTGGGGAAACAACCTTCTTGGGAGGAGCTCTTCCATTGGTCAAAATCATCATGGCCTAACCTACCTAAGCTTATCATTTCATTTTTTTAATGGCTTTTCCTTATTAGGATTCAATTAATGGAGGACCAAGATTTTGTGTGGGGAAATGGGCCCTATTTTATTGTAAATATTGGTCTATTTATGTGTCCTTGGGATCCTTTTTTTACCCTTATGCTACTTGATATTGAAAACTATGATTTGGGTCAGGTTTTTTAATCACTCTTTAGCATTGAAAGACTTAAGGTTGCTTCAGCAATTGATTAAAAATATTATGGTTTTTGTTAAAATTTATCAGGACTTTGTTACTCAATAAATATTTGTAAGGGTTTGTATTATGGAAGATTTTTATAAACCCTTTCACTTTTTGCTCAAGATTTTATCCTCCCACAATTCTTAGATGGAGCTCATAAATTATGAAGATCTACCTTTTAGATGCTTCAAGTGAAACTAGATTAGACATAAAGTGACAGGGTGTCCTAGGAAAACTACTGTAGGTATTTCCTCCTCTTCTAAATAAATGCATGAGAAAGAGTGGTTTCCCTAATTATGATCTTGTGAAATTAATTCAAAATCTCACTACATCTTGTAGCCATTTTCCAAGTCAAGGTAATGATATTATGTTTAGATCTTCTAATATAGACAATGATTGTTTAGCTGAACATGGCGTATCTACACTTGATTTTGAGAATGAGGTTCCTTCTCCACCAAATGTTGGTTTGGATTCTTCTTTGGTGGATTCCTTCGATGATAAGGGATTCATGTTATGGAATAGGGAAATTGAAGCACAACATGGTCTTCAAGAGATCAATAATGACTATATTACTCATGTTAGCAAGAAAGGGGTCATGGATTACTATGATTTATAGGGGTTTTTGAATAGGTTATCTCTAGATTATATGAGAGGGCAAACAAATTATATGAGTCAGGGGGTTATGCCTTCAGTGAATGAAAATGATTTTCAAGAAGATGCACAAGTAGAGGTTGAGGCCTCTTTTTATGAGGACAAAGAAGAGAATTTTAGTTTTAAAGAGGTGTTGTCTCTTACTCAGTTAAAATGTTTGATCTCAAAACGGAATTGTGGTAAGAAAAAAAGTATAAGAGGTATAAATATGGAAGTGAAATTATTTCAAATAGATGCTCTGATATCCATCGATAATGATACCTAGTAGATAATGGAAGCCATACTTCCATTTATGAGAAGGTAAACTCTTGTGGCTTGAGGATGAAAATTTGGGTAGCTAAAAGTTTAGTTGTTTGATTTGTGAGTTGTCTTCAAGTTTGTTTTATTGTTAGTTCTTTTCCATTAGTCATTTTTTATGTTGTATATGGATTTTATCTATATTGTGGGTTATTTTCTCAAGTTTTTTCTTTATATATCTATCCTATTGTAAAGTTTTTCTATTGGATGTTTTTGGATTATGATGTGATCCTACTTGGGTTTCTCAGATTCTTCTATTTCTAGGGGACTGGGCCCCCTATTGTGCTTCAATCTAGTTTTGGCTCCTACCAAAATTGATTATCTATAAAAAGACACTGACTGACAAAGTTAAATGTCATTAATTAGCCAAGATATTTATTCATTGAGTATTTGAGGTAGCTAGATGGAACCACACTTGTAAGCACAACATCTTCATGTTCTAATTTAAGGTTCATTGCATTGGAAGGGTGGTTTTTTTTTTAAATGAGTGTGCCTCTCTTTGGCCTTCCACATAAAATTAAGAAGTCAAACAATTAATATCTTCCTTAAGAGGATTCATAAAGTTTTATGAATATTAATTTTCCCTATTCAATGTTTGAAATCATACTATTATCAATTACAAGGAAGACTATCAACAAATTTTTAAATGTTGCTTAGTATAATGGAGAGTAGAGTGACCATGATGCATCTTCAGTTTGAATTTCTCCCTATGATATTGTATCACTAGTGGTTATTCAATACAGAAAAAATTAATATTTTAAAAATTTATCTTTATAAATAATATTCACCATTTTAATTTTAGTTCATCCTCTATCTTTCCAATTTATCAATTCTTAATATATCTTCTTTGTAATCCCAATGGTACCATGCCCTCATTTTTATTTAATAATATTGTATGGAAAAAATATGGTTATTCAAGAAAATAATTTATGGTGAACATAATGAGGCTAAGGTGTATCCTAATAAACACATGAAAAAAATGTGTTAGGTAAAATGACCCTCAAAGACTCACCTATTTCAATTCCCTTAACAAACATTTCCTATAGAAACCACCTACTATAAACCATTGTGTGTGGTGTTGTGTGTAAATGAATAGAAATTCATTTACTTGGACAAATGATCAGAGGAAGCCTACAAAACCAAGTGTAAGCTTACATGTTGACATGCATGATTAGCTTCCATATCATTCTACTTTATCTCAATACTTTGCTTATAGTATTATTGTCAAAATTCTAAACATGTTTAATAATTCTAAAATATTTTTCTCATTTATTATAATTTGGATAAAGTAGAAAAAAATAACACATTTACATTTATTTCACATTATTTTACATATCTTATAAATATTTTTAATGTATGGGTGAATGTTCCATTCTAGGATTGAAACCTTTTTACATATCTCAATGAAAACATTATATCTACCTCATGTTTCTCTTAATCCATAACCAAGACTATCTATATAATCTTGGTGTAATTTCTTAGAAAATAATTTATATTGGGTAGGCTGATCTATTGAATTCAATCACATATTGACAATTTATCAAAATTTGAATTTTCTCTTCTATAAATAGGTGAGTGATTAAAATCATCTAATCATCGATAACATAATAAGTACTTATTAAACAATCATCTAGGCACTTCTACATGACTTTGTTACCACTATTTGTGTTATGATTTTTCTATTTTGCAACATGTAATTTTTTTTTACACTTCAAAGGTTTTGAAAAGTCAAATGGGAAGATACTAACCTTATATGCAAAGATCCTGAAACTGAAATATTCCAAATTTTCTTATTATAGGATTTTCTCATTTCATAAAGTTAGAATT